>JAJJWW010009235.1:0-31700 GCA_023531295.1 Papaver armeniacum
GAGAAATTGACTAAGTCCAAGAAGTTTTACTAAATTGGTAGGTCCGGGACGGAATTCCTGACGGCATAGGTATTTAATAAATATTAAAAAAAAAGAAATTATTTGTAGCCCATTTGATCTTTTTTCTTTTTGATAAATCCATCATTAAGATACTTTATATTCGAACCCCATAATGGCCTTGTTTGGTAAAATTTATGATTATCTATTTATGATTATAGATAATCATAAATTGATAAATGATTTTGATATAATCATTTTTAAAATAAATTTTCCCAAACACTTTTTTTCAAATAATTGATTATCTTAGAATGATGATTTCGAAATGGAGAGGAAAGAACAATGATTTAGGATTTTTTTTTAGTCATATGTTGTTTTTTTGTCTCTCTCTTGATAGTTTAGAGAAAATAAGAAGAAAAAATTCAATTTGAGTTTGTTAGAAAAAATAATTGATTATAATAAATTTTCAAAACAACTTTTTTTTTTGTTTATGAAAATAATGGATTTTTTTCAATTATGATTAAAATAATCAATTATTATAATGATTACCAAATACATATAGAATCCATTATAATCGGCATAATGGATTATGGGCTGATAATCCATTATTTTAATGGTTACCAAACAGCCCCAATTAGTTATAAGACTACTAATGTTACTATATTAACCTTTTACGATAGTAATTATCTTCTTTTAATATCTGATTTTAATTCTTTTTTTACTTTTTCTTTTTAATTTGGTCTTCCGTGAAAACTGAAAAGAGGCAAACAATCAAGCTTACATAGTTTTCATCGACTCCTCATTTTCTCTTTTATCATCCTGCGAAATCTTTTTCTTCAGGCTTAAAAAAAAATCATAGTGCTTGTATTTTCACGGTTTACCATAATCCAAGACATAGAAACCCTATTATCACAGTTTTCATACTGTTCGGTAAGATTCTTATCTACTGCTAGTGAAATTGAATATATCACCATTAATATGTTTTTCATTCATTTGGTTCTTCTTTCTTCAAGCTAAAAATAATCAGAGCTCTTGTATTTTCACGGTTTACCATAATCCAAAACATAGAAACCCTATTATCACAGTTTTCATATTGTTCGGTAAGATTCTTATCTACTTTTAGTGAAATTGAATTTATCACCATTAATATGTGGTTGAAAAATAATTATCGATGGCTAGATTAATTGATTATTGTTCGATAACCCATGCATTATCTGATGGTGTGATAATTTTGGATGCAATGTTTTCTCTATGATTGGGTAAGTTCAAAGATTAATAGATTGTGCTCAGTTAATGTTTTTTATGTTTTTTCCTTGGCGATCGTATTCGGGTGAAAGTTTTTTTGTTTTGCTTTGTCTGACTCCTTCATAATCAGATTAATCACCAATTTTTGTTTCCCCTTTCTTAGCGAAAGGGATAAGTGAGACATGTCAAAACTTGGTGGTAGAGGTTGATGCTAAAAATCCAGTTCCTGCTTTCCAGAAATTAAAGAAGAAAAAGTAAACCGGAGATCCAACAACAATTAAAGATGGTGCTAAACACCGACACAAGCAAGGGTAATAAAAACGGTAAATGGCAGTTGTTGTTTTTTCATAGGATGTGATTTTTTAATAATTTAGTTGATAAGTAACTTATTTACTTTCATTGACGGATCAAATATTCTGATAGATGTACTTATCCCTGAATATTGATGCGATAATTGGTGTTTTTATTTTCTAAAATTGTGATAGATGTACTTATCCCTGAATATTGGTGTGATAATTGGTGCTTTCATTTACTAAAATTGTGATAGATGTACTTATTATCCTGAATATTGATGTGATAATTGGTGTTTTCATTTACTAAAATTGTGATAAATGTACTTATCCCTGATTTTGATGTGATAATCTTTGTTTCATTTACTAAAATTGTGATAGATGAACCTATCTCCTGTTTATTATGTGCTAATGGATGTTTTAATTTACTAAAGTTGTGATAATTGATGTTATCATCCAATGCATATTTAGTGATAATTAATAAATTGATAAACATTTTATCTGTCCCGGACTCAACAAAGCTTTTCGTAGAAAATTACGGTCATTTGCAACCTCTTCCCTGACCTTGAAAACAGGAGGCATATTATAAACAAGGAACTGTTTCGGGAGAAAACGTCTTTCCCTAGATATCATATATAAATTCCAGAGTCTCAGGCGATATCATATGTTATTGCCCCAAACATGGTCAGTATCACTTAAATGGATTGTATTACATTTCATTATAAGCAATTACTTCGAATTAAAATGTGAAAACTAATTTTGGCTCCCTACCAAGCGCTTTAAAAGACTCGGACGAGCATTTGTTACGACATTTTTAAGTGTATTCCCTCTAATCACATAGCCTCGCGTTTATGGTTCCGTTAATGTTCGGTTTTTCTTTGTATATTGTTTGTTTTCCAACTCGTACTAGTAGTAGGAACTATAGAACAGATACCTATCGGTGTGAGTTTCACACTAAAAGAAATGCATATTTGTTCAAACCCGTTGATCGAAAATTTCATTATTGTTGTTACGGGCATTTGGGAAGAAATTCAAAGCTTCCATACACATTACTAATCACGAGGTAACAAGGCTTTAAAAGAATGGGGAGTACCATCTCATCTATTCGAACATTACATGGAAGACATGCTTAAGTTCCTTTATAACAATCAGTGCCAACCTAAGAAGCACATTGATGAGACATCGAAGATACTACAAAACCTATGAGTATTATAAATCTCATTTCACAATTTCAGGTCTTTTGCATATGTATATCTTGATAAAATACTCAACAAGTACGCAGTATGGTTTTAAATGGTCTGTCCGTTTTTGGTACATGAGTTCAATTTTCCCGGAAGGAAATGTATGTTGTACAAGTTTAAGCTCAGAAGCATCCATGTAATCCCATTCGATACGGCAATAAAAAATATTTTCCTGCAGATAGTTGTAAAAGGTGTAGCAATGAATAACCATTCTCTGTTTGGTATAGAACACAAAGGATGTCATTTTGATGTGAAGGGTCAGCAATAACCCACGCGTAATTCAAGTTTTCATAAGTGGCAATTAGTGAAACTTCCCATTTTCACATGTATTATATTTTGTGAAAATTCTAGTTTTCAGTGAAATCTTCAATTTTTATCCATAATAATGTGATGTGATTGGTGAAAATCATAATTTTTTAATGAAAATTCTATTTTTCACCTATTAATAATCCTAATTATCACCTTTTGGAAAAAAAAGATCAAGTGAGAAAAATAGTTATTATTATTTTTTGATATTAGAAAAGAAAAAAAAGGAATAAAAGAAGAAGAGACAACTAAGAAATTAATACTAAACAAGTCAAGAACGGTGAATAGTCATTCTGTTCATTCATGACTCGCATGGAGTTACGCAACTGAGTATATACATGACACGGCATGCACATGACACGGCATGCACATGACACGTAATTGATATTTGTCATTACTGTTAAGGTATATATGTTAGCAAATCTTGATTATCCTTATCTAAACCTAATTGTCGGTGTGAGTACATACTACGGTTTTAACAGAAGTGAATTAGTGAAAATAATTCGAGATCAAGTAAGATTCGCCTGTAACGCCCATAAATACGCCATAACCATTTGACTCTAAATTTGTGATTTTCTATTTTTAGTTTTTTTACGTAATGGATAAAGGTTAATTCAGTCATGTTAAAAGTTTGAAAATCCCGAATTCAACATAGATCTATTAATCTTAACCGTACATCTTATGTTTTGGGCTATAAATATATTCAATCTTAATGATGGGTTCCTCAAAGAGAGAGGAACCAAACTTGGGTTCCTCGGAAATTTCCACTTTTATTAAATGCATTTCCCATATGGGCACTTTTTTAATTTCTCCTATAATATAATAAGCTCTCAAATTCCCAATCCTTGAGGGAGGGAGCACCAGAGATTTCGGAGATAAACCTAAAATTAAGAAAACATATTATACTAATTAATATCTTAAGTGGGGTCAAGTATAATTGTCCTTATTTAGCAGAGATATTATTATTGTTTTTTTTTTGCATCAGGGATGACATCTGTATTTTTGGAGATGGAGAGAAATTGTCCCCAAGTATTAAAACATCTGTAATATAACAGAAAATGATTTATTTGGAGTATGTGGTTGGTCTCTTTTTTGGATCAAAAAATCCCCGTCAAAAACAGATACTTCGATATATCTCTTCAAAACACGGCAAATCCAATTATAGAAAACAAGGGTAATTTGATGTAACAACCATGGGTAATCTAAACTTTTACGCTAACGAAAAGACACGAATATCCCTCTGTGTTTTTAAGGTTACTACCTGGCCCTTCGTAATTAAGGAATGATAATAAGGATTATTTAGTAAGAATTTAACTATGTGGTGCTTGGTCAGACAAAATTTATCGGTTTTTTTTTTTTTAGTTTTAGGTTTAACTGAAATCTTGCATTCACTGTTACCATCACTAGCATTACTTGATTTCAGTTCATACCTATTTCAACTGAAATCCAGATTGGTATGATCTGAAATCAATATTGACAAGTTACGTATTCTTTTCATAGATTTTAACTGCAAATCTCGATTTCTAATTCATCTTTCGATCGATTTCAATATTGTGTGTTACTATCTCTTTATGAATTCTTATGCATGAATTACGAATCAGGTTTTTTCTTTCTGAATTCATATTGTGTCTGGGTTCCTTTACTAAAAATCCATTTTAGATTAGTAGGACCGAAGATTTAGTCAAGTTTAAGGTTGTGAACATTGGTTGTTTGTATAAATGCTTAGCAGAATATTAGTAAGATGAAGTAGTGGCGACAACTCTAATCAAGTTTAAGGTTGTGAGCATTGGTTGTTTGTACAAATTCCTAGCAGAATATTGGTGGTAGTAGTTAGGTAATAATTTAGTTAGTCTCTTTTCCATTTGAATGAACAACGACAAATTCCGACTCTCAGTATTTGGATGCACCATGGACTTTTAGGCTCTTTTCTTTGGTTCAAATAGCAATAAATTACATTTTTATACATCGACCTACACTAACATGGATCAACAGTAGTAGTATGATTCTATGGCGTGCATCAAAACATTGTTCTTTCATGGCTCATTTGGTTGTCAATTGATGTTCAGTTTATGTAAACGCAGTTTCAAATGTTATTTGTCATTAGCTTCAAATAAACATTGGCCCTGCCTTGGTTTACTTAAGTTTGTGAACTCATTTTTGCAGATGGAGTCTTTACAAGGTTGTGTTTCAAGTTCTCATCCACGTCGAAGCCCAAGACTAATTCAACTAGATCAACCTGAAGACCTAACTGAGACTAATTCAACTACTCAGTTCAAAGGAGAAGATGCTTGCAAATTATGTTCCATGTCTTTGTAATTCTACTTGTAAGTGTACTTTAGGGGTTAAACTTTCATATTAGTATGGGTTCATAGTTCCTTAGCAATTTGGCTGTGTTTTATTACCCTTCGATTAGCAACTTTGGTTTTGTTTCCAAAATTGTGAGAAATGAAAATTGGTGAATGTCGACCCTAATGCACCAGCACCACCTTCTCCACCAGCACCACCAGCACTAGCCTCACATCCACCATCAATGTCGTGCCATCATGGCACGGGCAATACACTAGTACAACTAATAATGCAAAGTGGTGGTGTTTAGTATCTTTGACAAAACTAGAGGCAGGCAAGAAAATATGGTACTAGTGGTATCAGTTAAAAAAACACAGCAGTAGATAAATTTTCAGATTCATCTTCCACTTTTCTGACTTTCTTCCCTTCTTGTCTTTTAAACTATAACTTTCCATAGCTTATTTATGTCCACACACCGGCTCGGATGGCCGGCGGAGATGGCCTACCATGGCAGAGCCGCCATATTAGGTAAGCGGGAAGGCGCACAATGTGTAACATGTCTAAAGTCGACATTAGTTATAAGATGGGTTTTGAGCTAATTTGTAAGTTGGGGCAGGACTCTCGTTGTTCTTACCTGACTCTGCCTCTCCAACCTTGCATTTGGTCCCGATCTGTGCGAATATAATTTTTAAGGGGCTTAAAATGTGGGGGAAAGTAAAATTAGGACCAGGAATTTTAAGTTTTAATTTTAATGGTCGGTCGAAAAATAATTCTGTGGGCATGGAGAATAAGTAACAGTGTCATGGGTGACTAGTTCTTAATATATGCAACTTGGAGCTTCTGCCCAAAGAGTTAGGACCTAGGAGCCAGCTAGATAGTGTAAGTTCGTAGACAAGACAACATTACGACCTCTAAGTGATTAAGCAGGAGACTTGAATGATCTTGATGCTACTCTTGTCAAAAGCCTACAATTTTACTGTTTGTATCTATGAAAACTACTTAAAAGCGCGCGAGACCTCTACTGTTAGGTAAAACATCATTTGCTAGTTCAGGACTTTGGCAAGTCCGGTAGGATGGGTCTTCTGAAGTGGTGGATCTACCTATCCGATATCAAACCGACATCCGAAGTTAATTTGGAGTAGGCTAGAGTCTGTAGCGGCTTAATACAGTGTGTGTTCAATCTGGACTAGGTCCAGCGGTTTTTCTGCATTTGCTGTTTCCTCGTTAACAAAATTCTGATGTCTGTGTTATTTTTATTCCGTATTATATTTGTTTATATAATTGAAATATCACAGGTTGTGCGTTGTTCAATCAATTAGAATATCCGACCTTTTGGTTGTTGATTTAAATTGATTGACACTTGGATATTGGTCTTTGGTACCATCCAAGTTATCGCTCTTTGATAAAGACTCGCAGATTTCTATTTGCTTGAGTAAAGATCAAATTGAGAGATTGAGATATAAACTCGTTGATATACTTTTTATCTAGATTGAGTCTGACTGTCTAGTTGATTATCTAGAAAGTATATTGGAGTTTGTCCATACATATTGCTAAGCGAAACATTGGGTGTGGTTGTTAGACCCCCGCCTTTTCACGATGAATTATTGAATATTGATAGTTGAATCAGTGTTCGAGCATCGGTAAATTACTGAATATTGATAGTTGGATCAATATTCGAGCAACTAAGTAAGTATTGCTCATTCGATAAATTACTGAATATTGAAAGTTGAATCAATATTTGAGCAATTGAGCAAGTATTGCTCTCTTGATAAATTATTGGTAGCGTGACCAAATAATTAAAATATTGGTAAGGACCGAATATTATTGTATAATTAATCCAGGTGTTGATTGCTGGATAAAATTATTAGTGTTTGAACTTGCTCAGAATTATGATTTGTGGAGCGTTTGTTCGAAACCCTAATTTTTATCAATTGCTGGTCAATTCATGATTTACTCAAAAATGGGTCATTGAGTGAAGGAGGGACCGACCACATGGGATGATGGTCGACCATGTAGAGCCCAAGTGTCGAGTGAGCGTGGACCAAAGTCCTTTGTTGACCAGTTGGTGAAAGAACGATCAAACGCTGGTTTAATATTATTAGAATAGTGTTCGTGTGAGCATTAGGTAATAAAACCTAGTTATGGAGAGATGGGGGACCGACCAAGAGGGCATGAAACTGTCCCTTGGTGGTCGTGGGACCAGCTGATGGTCGTTCGAGCGAGCCCCAAGTTGGTTGGAAAGAGTTTGGATCCAATATGAGCAATTGATAACAAATTAGGTCAAAATTATTAAGATGTGGGATCGGCTCATTGTAAGCCTTAGGGACGGCCTTGGTCAGTCAAGGCAGCATGCCCACGTCATCATATTGTCCATGTCTCAATCGTGAGAGTTTTGGTATTTTCTGGTGAGCGTTTGAGCAATATTTTGGATTTTCAGAAGAGTTTGATGTTGACTGAAACTCTCAATTTTGCTCGAATGAGCGAGCAGAACTTCGCTCGTGCGACCGATATTTTGAGAATATTAAAATAATAATGTTTTAATATTTCACGTGAGTAGCCTAGTCGGTCAAGTGACCATTTGACTTTTTGGCTTTTCCATGGTTTGAGCAATATTTGAGAAAATATTGAAAAACTAGGGTTTTTTCGCTCAAACGATGGAGTTCCATGAGATGATGGAAATAATAATATGAGAAAATAGAGGATTGTAAGGTGTGGGATCAGCCACGGCTAAGGTATGGCTGGTCGGCTAGGTGGCCCGGTCCCGTGATACCTTTCCTATTTTGTTCGATGAAAGTATGGAAAACTAAGAGTTTCGCTCAAACGAGGGAGTTTCGATCAAATAAGGGAGTTTTCTCAAATGAAGGAGTCTCTGTGAGATGACGGAAATAAATTAAATTAAAATAAAATAATGGAGAGTGGGACCGGTGACTGTGGCATGGCCCTCCGGCCGATGGGCCCAGTCCCACGCCTCTTGCTTATTTTATTTATTATTTTCCTCCATAAGTTGCTCGTTTGTCCATATTTTCGAATGCTCGTTCATGCGTTCGGGTGCTCTTTCGTGCATTATTGTCAAGTACACTTGCACCATTTTCTCGGGACTTACTCTACGGTGGATCAGATGCCCGGATAGTGGATATCTATCACTAATTCATGGAATTCAGTCGGGAAGAATCCATGAAACGGAGTAATAAAATGGATTAATTATCTATTACTAATTAATGGAATTCAGTCGGGAATAAACCATGAAACGGAGTAATAAGATAAAAATGGTTATCTATTACTAATCCATGGAATCAGCCGGGGATAGCCATGGAACGGAGTAATGGGATAAAATAGATTATTTTCTAGGAATTCAGTTGGCGAATGACACTAGAATTAATCTATTGCAGAATTGAGATATGAGATAATTGAAGCATCATACTCGTTCTGAAGGGTGTGTATAGTCAGGGAACAACGAGCGCGTGACGTCTTAAAGGCGTTAAGCTCTCTAACAAACAATTATGTCTAAAGAACCGCCTGATTCTATACACGGTCTCTCTACATAGTCAGGGAACAACGAGTGCGTGACGTCCTGAAGGCGTTAAGCCTTATAACAAACAATTATGTCTAGAGAACCGCCCAATCATTATTCTATGTAGAGGTGGGTCTATCTATGTAGTTAGGGAACAACGATCAACGTGACGTCCTGAAGGCGTTAAGCTCTCTAACAAACATTTATGTCTAGAGAACCGCCCAATCATTTGATTCTACATAGAGGTCATGATGAAATGTGCAGCATCGAACGCTCAGCCGGGGAGGCCTTTCGAGAAACATATTCATCATGGCTATGAGAGGAATGTTCGCTCGGTCAGAGATCGTGAAACGGTTCACGAATCATAAAATATGAATCGTCACATGCGTTCCTAAAGCCGGTTCAGAAACATGCAGTATCATGATTTTACGATTTTCGCCCTTGTTGAAAATCCACCATCAACATTAAGTCCCCTGCTTAGTGGTGGACAGCCATGTTCCGCAGTAAGCATTATATGGTGATTTTCCAGTAGACGAGATAAGCAGTCGGACTTAGTCGTACAAAGGCATTTTAAGAATCCCTGATTTGCTCCAATGATATCATATACGAGCAAATGCCCAGGTAAGGACCCTCATAGTATGATAGCTAGAGTGTCATCCCTTGAGCATGGAGAGACGAGGCACTGCTGATTTGGACGGTCGGACATCCAATATTGGTCGGTTTAGCGTTTACCGGTCCAGGCCCAAAAAATAAATCCTTGTTTTAGGAACAAACGTTCGTTTGTTCGTTAATTTAAGAAACAAACAATGATCCCTAACATAAGAGAGATTTTTTTTTATTAAATAGACCTGTGTGTAATGATAAAAAAAAATTGTCTATGAGTTTCCACGATTTTTTTTATTTTCAATATGTGAGTTTTCACAAATTTTTGAAAATATACCTTCATTTCAAAGACGGATGCTCGCGCGAGGGAGCAAATATATATATATTGTAAAATCAATGTTTTGATTTTGAACAACTGTTGAAAGTAGACAATTATACATGGTGAAATAATGTCTGTATGTAAATTTTCACAATTGTAGAATGGACATCTGTCCAATTTTTGAAAAATCAGTGGATGTTCACTCAGTAAAAATTTACATGGGTTGTTCACGGTTTTATGAAAATCAATTTATGATTTTTGAATAATGAACTTTGCTTGTCTTTGCAGGTTTGAGGGAACGAGCAAGTTTTCGAAGACGTTATAATCACTACATCTAGTGAAATTGTAAATAGGTAATAGTTGAATTGTTACCATTTTTGTTACGCGTTTGTTATTGGTATATCCATGACTCCATGTCTTTCGCCTCAGATAGTGGGGACTTCTAGTTACAACCACTCTTCTGGCTCTTCCGGGGAACACTCCAAAAATATCAAGTCGAAGATGAAGACTTCTGTAGATGCTCATGCCGAGGTGAATCAACCTTTCAGAGACGCTGGAAAGCTGACATATTATATGTCTCTCGATCAATTTGGAGTCGTCCGTGCTAAGATATATGCTTTCTTGGTATTAGCAGATGTGGAGGGAAAGCAGGGACGTGATGAAATATCACAAAAGAAAAGAGCTGAAGATGAAAAGCTCATATCTCATCAGCAGAAGCACCGCCGACTTCAACAAGTGAGACTATCGACTGAAGATGAAGTTCGGATTTGCATTGACGGTGTAGCTCCTGATTCAAATGCGGGTGAATGAAGAATTTCGTCACAATTCGTCATCAGAAAATTCAGAAGTTAGGTCTTCATTGAAATTGTTGTAGAATCTTCCTCCGATGTCGGATTTTTGTGATCTACGCATGTTTCTTCATCCTCAGAAAATTTCCAAGGTTTTCCAAAGAAGCTTTTCGGCTTTTGAGCATGTTTAAGGGCCGAAATAGACGAAACAGTATACTTCCAGGAGGTTTTCAGAAAATTTTCAGCTGTCATGTAGTCTAAGGTTTTGGCCACATCTTTTTGCTCGTTCATCCAATGTTGTGAATTTTGGATATGTTGCAGAGGACATCCATACGAAGAGAATGACATATGCCGCAACCTTAGATTCTTCACCAATTGCTCCCAGCTTGCTTCTTTGTGCAGGACAATGTAAAATCGTCTCAGACGAGCTTGTTGTAAAACGCCCCTATTGTGTCTTAGACCATTTGCTTGTGTCTTGAACGCTCGATGAAGGATTTTAATGCCGTTTATAATTTGAAATCTGAAACCCTTGGTTGATACATGAGCCTGGTGTTTGCAGTACCATTTTTTGTTTCTGTCAGTCGTAGAAACATCACTTCTGAAACCCTGGTCACGGGACCATAACTTCTAGGGGTGATGAGCCCGCATTTCCTTATATTTTATTATCTACTATTTTGCTTTCACCTGCGAGGCTGGCAAGCACGAAACCTATTGTAGATGCGAGTCGGCTTTCCTTCGATTCTTCAGGGAAACGCCCCCAACGAAGAATGGCATCAACGAGGTGAGACCAGCTATCAATAGTGCATCAATAGTGTCTAACACCACAAAAGAGTGAAATTTGGGACTCGAAAGCATCGCTAAAGCACACAGCTGAGGGCTCAAAGCCACCACCCTTTATTATAGACGTAGTTTTCCTCTTGTTTATGTATCTATGGCGAAACGCCGGAGCTTATCCGTAACCAGAACATCCAGTCAAGATAGAGACTGTTATTAGCCAATATAGGTAACGTATGCTTAAGCCTATCTATCCGTTTTTGTTATAGTTGAACTAATATGTTTACTCCAGTAAAGTAGATGTCTTCAAAGTCGCACCACCACATGAAGGGCAGGCACTTGATTCAAGCCCTCCGTTCTGGAGGTTGCTCTCAAGAGGGGATGATGTAATGACCATGGTTGTATGTCTCGGTTGTAGTATTCGTTTTATGATGAATGATTAGCACAAGCGAGCTTGGTGTCAGTCACGAGTCTTGGACTGTGAAACTGACCGTCATGATCAGTGGATCGTTAGTCCCCAGTATTTAGTTAAATCTCCTTTTTCGTTTTCCCTTCTTCTGGCAGGACCTAGATAGAGGACCCAGGTACAAAAACTTGATGTAAATACCTAGGTGGTCGAAGTTGGAGGTACCTTGATGAAGGACTTAGTGGAAAGACCTGGTGGACATCTCGACCGTGGAGCTTATGAATCCCGTCTAAGAGTTGCTGCTTACATGTTGTATGCTCTGGAAGCTGTAGGAACCTCATACGATGTCAGAATTCGGTGTTTGACACCAAATTTTAAAGATAAGAGACTGAGTCATCATATGAGAAAAGAATAACTCAATTTGGAGTTGCATAGGTCATCCAACGAAACGTGCACATTTGTAATTTGTAATCCCGTACAAGACTTTCAAATTTCATAGACCTAACGGTAAAGGCCATATCTTTCAGCTCGTATGTCCGATTGATGTGCCCTTTTGGTATGTTGTAGAAGAGACATAGACGAACATTTTTTGTTGAGGAAGAATTGTCCCATTACTCACCCATTGGTACGTTTTTGTAAACCCATGGCCTGAAGTGTGTTGTATCTCATTTGCAGAGGTGATGAGAACATCTTGTAGAAGACTTTGGCTTATGCCCGTCGTGCAAGCTTTAGGAAGACTTTCATGTGAACATATTTTCATGTCTACACAACTTGATGTGAATCATTAGTGCTTGGAGAAGTCCGCTTCATCGAGTAACACTTCAGAGAATGGTTAGTTGATGAAGCCCCGTCATGAAGATATTGCTCCTGAGACCGTTGTTGATGCTGAGATCACGATTGAATTTTCTCCATAAATTCTTGTTGATGCTGAGACCATGGAAGGATTTCTACCAGATACCCTTGTTGATGTCGATACTATGGTTATAGTTCCTCAGAGACCTAAAAGGCTAGAACCATGATTATCGACATAGTCGTTGCTCCTCCATCCAGTGAGCTTTTACATTCATAAACTAGTTGGTGGGTTGAGAATCCCTAAGATGAAGGTGTTATGGGAGTTCAACCAAAATTCTCCTGAACAATATGACTTTACTGTAAACTATCTTCGGCAGTGAATCGACGTTGCTGCGGCAGACAGCAGCAGCGGTATTCATTCTGGGTGTGATGGGTGAGGAGAGGAAGTTCCTCAGTCGTGCAGGAGTTTGTGATGTAGAGAGGTCTTGTTCGATGACGTTTCATGGAATCACATCAGGTTGTAATGACTTGTGGATAACATTTTTTGAAATATATTAAATTGATCTTTCCAATAAGATCAAGTCCCCAGTGCTTTTCTATTCCCTCATTCACTTAGCAGAGTTGAAGGAGTTTGTAGCATCCATTGATGAATGATGTTGCATCTGCTTCAGAAGTCTTATCATGGGATAGTGAAGACTTATCGATTGTAGTTCAGTTACACTTTGATCGTCTTGGTGTTGAATCATCGTCGAGATATTTGTACTGAAGCCGGAGGCTCCATTATCGAAAGTGTACTCTTTGATTGGGAGTACAATTTGAAGGCTTCTTAGATGCTTGAGAGTTCAAGCGTCATGCCCCTTGAGCATCTAATATCTTAGTTTTGATCGTCTCGGCCCTGAGTATCTTCTGTTGATTGAGCATCCCTTTTGTTGCGGTAGTGGGATTCAACACTTGTACAGACATCAGAGATTTCTGATTTTGTGGAACACATGGACACTCCTGCAAGGCTATGGAGAAACGCCCAAAATGTTCCTTTCCATGCTTGGATATTATCTCAGTAAGGAATGTCTCAGTGCTCGATTCGGAGAAATGTCAGATTCAACCACTTGGTAAAATACTAATGCGGTGAAGCTACCATTCATAACGTCTTGCAGAGTTGCTAGCAGAAGTCCCCACGCTAGGATAACATGTGAGGAAATAAATGACATAGACATGGAAGGAATGAGACTTTCCTGAGTGCGGAACCTCTTGATGAATGTCGATGCATCTTTTGCAGGTTCTTGCTTCAACCTCTTCAAAGTTCGAAAGTCCTCCAAGTGCTCTGATGATGGGATGTCCGCCAAATCTTCTGGATCAGAACTTTCTTCGTTGGAGAGATGTGCAACCAAAGACGCTTTGAGTAGCCATCTTTTCAGCGTGGATCCACGCTCATATGAAGAACATGTCATATCCTGGATCTTCCTGATTATGTGAAACTTGGTTTAAGTCCTGGTTGAACTTATGTTCACTTTGATAGTGATGTAGCCATAAGTATTTCTGAGCGTTCCTTCAAGGTCTCTGATTCAGATGGGATCACGAGTAGATTCTTGTCGAATGATGCCTGTGGCTCCGAGGGTTTTTAGTGGAATGATGTTGATGGCGGTGTCAGCATCGAACAACATTCTTCCGAATTCATTTTCTCTGAGATGGACTGTGGTAAGCAGTCCACAGTCGTGCATCTCCTTGTCTGTGGATGAAGGTTCAAGGAGTATTTTCGGGATGGAAAGATGTCTGACACAATGTAATTCGGTACTGTGAACATGTCTTTCCTTTGTGCCTTAGACAGATAGAGCAATTTCACATGCTCGATCAACGATTGAACTGTTTCTTTGACTGGTTGTTCAGAGAGTGTAAAGGTTCTGATTGGGAGAGGATTCTTGTGTACTCCTTCAGTCCCCAGCTCTCCTAAATCGGCTTTTTCCTTGAATATGTGTTTCAAATCTCTGCAATCACTTGTTGGATGACTGACATACCTATGAAAGCGGCAGTAGCACGGATTCTCCATTTCCTTCTCTGTCGGTTCTCTCCCAACGGAAGGTAGTTTGATCACACCTTCTTGAATCGAAACTTCCAATAACTCGATCACCTATTCATTGGGAAAAGAAAAGTCTGGTTCTAAATGGTCTTTCTGTTGACGCTGAGTCGGTGTTTCTGCATTTCTAGCCTGGTTGTCCTTCCTTGGTGCTTTTGTGGGATGGGACGTTGGAGGAGCATTCTTATGCTGCTGTGCTTCGGCTTTTCTCTTGCTTCCTTCAACAACATTCATGGAAGGTTGGAGATTGTAGTGCTTTGTTGATCAGGCGCCTGCCACCGCCTCGAGTTTCTCGTGGTTTCTCGACTTTTGCAATTTTTGTTATTTCCAGTAAAGCCGGAGCAGCAGTTGTTGATCGCTTGGATTCTTCATGAAGCTCTGAAAGGTCTGGAACCAGATATTTTCCAGCAAGGATTTGTAAATCGGAATCATTCTGTTGATGCACAAGTCCACAAGTTGTTGTCCAGTTACATTCGAGTCATGATAATACAAAGCTTGGATTCTGAACCTCTTCACATAATCGTTCGGATGTTCATTGCTCCTCTGAGACATTCTTCTTAAGTCAGAGAGAGTAATCTGCTCTGAGACGAAGAAGTATTTTCGGTAGAAAGCATTAACCATTTCTCCCCAGCTAGTGATGCTCCCTGGTGCAATATTGTTGTACCATGTGTATGCTCGGCCTGTCAGGGATTTCGAGAATTCCTTCAGACGGACGACATGGTTGTGCTCATGTTCGCCTAGTAATTCCAGGAATCGAGAGACATGTTCTCGAGCATTCCCCGTTCTGTTGTACAGTGTGAACGTTGGATAGGTATAGCCATTCGGGAGAGGAATTATTTGCATAGCAGCGGGATATGGAGGTTGATGACGGTGAACAGATGGTGTTTTGTCTTTCCTCGATCCTCCATGAAGCGTTCCAGGTCTTCACGGGTGATGAAGTCTGCAGGTTCCTTCGTTGGTGGATTATCTGCAGCCTTGTGGACTTCATCATCATCTACTACATGGATGGGAGTGGGGGAGGAAAAAATGTAAAAGATATAGTGCCAGGAACAATAATTGGGATATCGTCCCTTGTAAAAATCTTCATCTACAACTGGCGTATGCGAACAATTTATTTTTCGATAAATCTCATACAGTTCATTCATGATAAAATAGAGATTACATGGACTTTAAGAACATCAAGATCAAAGATCGAAATACAATTTAAAGGTACTAACAAAGAGTAATCTGTGAAGAGAAGTAACGAACTACCAACAAGAGTACCAAAGTATTGAATCTTGATCACCACACTTGAAAAGAGATCTTCTCATAAATTATGAGATTAATATGCCCAAAGTCTTGAATCTTGATCACCACACTTGAACTTCCACCCAAAATCTCCATTGAGATCACAAAGAAATGCTATGACAGAGCATAGAGAATCTCCATAAAGGAAAAGACATAAACAAAAAGGGAAAAAAACTCATAAGAACACCATAAAAATCTCTTAAAAATAACGGAGATTGAAATATACACTTAAACAAATCTAACCTAAACTACTAGCTACCTAAGAAAAAAAGAAGAAGAAAAAAATGCTCAGATCTAGCCCAAAATGGACTAGATCTGAGCAGTAAGCTTTAATGGTGGTGAGATTTTCTTTTTGGGTTTCGATAGGAGCTAGGGAGGAGAGAGCGAACAATTTTTTTCAAGGTGTCTCGTTGAAATCTGCATTATACAATTGGGAGGCTATTATGCATTAGATTTTAGTCTCTCCCGTATCTTGCTTTGGGATTTTTGGGTTTTTCTTTCTCTTTTTCTTTATAAGTGGCACTATTATAATTGAGCCATTCTTGTAATCTCTATTCGGCTTTTTACCCCTTTGGTGAAGAGCTGATTTTTCTAATTCATTGCCTCTTTTGAGTCAAAAAATAATCAAGAGATATTTGTTTTTGTTCTTTCATAAAGAGGCAGAGCCTCATTCACTGGATACAAAATTTTGGCTCACAGTCTCTGAATCAAATGATATTACATAATTGATACAGTTTTGGATGTGGATATTGTTCGAGATGGTTGATATATTATACCCTGTCCATACGTATTCTATTGCATTTCTAATTATAAAATTAGCAGCTTTCAATACTCCATACCTTCTCGTTAAAAGGAAAACGACATTGGATTGTTATCAAAGTCAGTACTATATATATATATATATATTTAGGAGAATCAGAGGTGAAGGAAGGATATGTAGAGACAAGAAAAAGAACCATCATATTAGAGAGATCAGTAGTACTATTACATAGGTTACACTATATACATATAAAGGGGTAACTAGATGGACCGCACATCTATGGGAATGGGCCCTGTAACACTCCCCCTTGTGCGGTTCAATAACAAAACTTTATACATAGTGCTTCACATATAGTGCCTTGAATGTAGTTCTTCAAATGTCGTTCTCTCCTTGATGACTTGTGAAGAAATCAATTGACTTACTAAAACTTTGGCAAGGAAAAATCCAGTGGGATAAAACCTTGGTACAACTCTTCACATGTAGTACTTCACATGTTGTCTCGTAATTTACATGTTGTTCATCACATGCAATACGATCTTCAAAGATCGATAAGTCTAAGTTAATTTCCTCGTTAAAACTTCGTCAGGAAAAACCCAGAGGGACAAAACCTGAACTAAAGAAAAAGAGTACAATATTAAGCAAACTTAGAACATAGATGGACTTGAATATGTTGCCTCATTAAAACCTTGACAAGGAAAAAGAGTACAACGTGACAGATGCAAGTAAAGGTGATCAGTTGTAGATGATCACTTTGTTCCGTAAAAGTTGACTAGTTGCTTCACAGGCATAAAATCCTCGTGGGAAAGACAATAGCCTTAGTTGGGAAATTGCTTCCCGGTGTTTGTTGTTGTCTCATTAAAAACCTTGCCGAGTAACAAAATCTTGTGGGAAAAAGCAACCCCGGTAAAGGAAAATAGTTCAACACACCATTAGATGCATGCTCCCCCTAATGTCAGACAATTTTCATTAGTCTAATGTAGTCAAAAGCGATTTATCACACTTTACTTTGGTGATTTGAATGTTTATAAGACCTTGCCGTTGATTCGGAAGTTACGTTGCTTAACAAACTATCACGTTGCATTTCTTTGATTCAGATATTTTTAGTAATATCAACGCGATCTTTATGTCTTCAACGTTTAACATACTTGATGCTTTTAGTGTTGTCTCGATAAACCTTGTCGAGTAAAAAAACCCTTTGGGAAAAACTATTCTCGATCGAAGGGAAAAAGAGTACAACACAACTTCAATTTCGAAGTAAAATATGTCGACATCATATCCTTGGATCCTCCCCATGATGTTGGCATCTCCCCCTGATTACTTTCGTTGGAGAAGATATCATTGTTCCTTCATAATCAACAACCTTTGGATTGCAGTTCCTTTAGCATTCCTTTTTATGTCTTTGTAGGGATAAAACAAATTTATGTCAATGGTTACTTTTAAGTACATGATAACATTCACTATATCATTCCAATGACGTTGCGTTGGCGCTGAGCTATATCTAGCTAACAATTTCCCCGAGGATGTAAAATTTAATCGAGTACATTATTATACTAAGTATAACAATGCGTCTATTGTACTTAGATATGGGAATTTCATCTCCCAACACATCTTCGTCGTCTTCTTTTAGAAGAAATGGTTACTAACTTACAATTGAACCTCGACTAATCATGGGAGTGCTATCAGGATGCATGTCTTTGTTAAATTGCCTCAAAACTTTAGACATATGAAAACTGGTGGAATAATATACCACAAGCTCAGTATTCGGTCGAGCTTTCCCCAGATTTTTCATCTCAAATTCGGATTTCGAATAGCTTTTAAGGTCTCTTATTACATCAAGAGTACCCATCATGTCTATACCATCGACATAGATAGCTACAATTCCAAATCAGGAACTTTCTTGTGAATACACAAGTGATAGACGCATTTATGTGTCTAATTTGTCCTCAATGTTTCGTATTGTTAGTACTCGTTTTTGTCCTTATTATGGTGTTTTGTGTGTTTGTAGGTATTTTTTGGAAATAAATATTGTTGGAAAATTCGGCTCGAAAAGTTGCTCGGAGCACCTCCGGAGGACACATGTTATGCGGACTCTCATTTCGGTTAAGGGGCAACTCAATTACTAAGGGGCACCTCAGTTGGGCACCTGCTATTCGCACCCCCAGTTTCGTTAGGGGGACACCATCTTCCTCGTTTCAAAATTGGTTTTGGCGGGAAAAAAATGTTCACAGCGTACTTACCTGGATTCATTTTTGGACGAGATACTTGGAGATTTTGTATAGGAAAATGAATGCTATTATCCTGTTGGACTAAAACAGGGGACGTAATGACTTCAGAGATGTAAAAGAAGGAAAGTGTATCACCGAGTTTCAAGAAAACAAAGTAAGAAAAACCCGGGATACTGTTGGGTTTATTCGTGGAGATTACGTGTAAAACTACTCCTTGCACGAGTTATAATCCATTTGGGAGTTGGCTGCATCGATTTGAAGTGTGCATGCAGAGGTTTGAAGCGTGATGAGGAAAAATTTAAGGAAATTATTTCCGTGAAATGTGTGGAGAATAATGGGATTAATGGCGAGTTATTTCGGAAGATATTTGGTCCTGTGAAGTATATAAAGGGTCGAGGAGATGTGAAGGGGAAAAATGGAGAGTTAGAGAGAGTTTGGAGCAACCACAAAGCCAGAAAAATCGAGTTACACAATATCTTGCTACTGCTGCCATTGAAGAACACGAAGAACATCAACGCACAGGGAACCGTCGTTGTTCTACAGTGACAACGACACTTCGGCGTGGGTCGCAATACGGAGGCAGACTTAAAAGCAGTAACGGTTTTAACCTTCTTTGTAACAATGTTTGCAACACTTTTAATCGTTGCAAACACCCGATTTTATCATTTTCTCCATTTCATCATTTGTACACCTCCCTTGAGCAATAAAAATGGATTTTGGGCGTGTTTCCAACATGATGAGCTAGAACCCATCACTGGGACGACGGAGGAAGACGAATTTCATACATGGGTAATTTTAATTAATTATTTTTATGACTTTTGCATCGATTAAAAGGCGAATTATGATTTGATTAAATTAGTTATTATTTTATTAGATGGGTCATGCTTGCTTAAATGTTTGATGTCCCATGCTTACGATTTATAACTAATATTTTGAGAATCTATCTTGGCAAAAATAAGAGTCCATGTTTTTATTTGTTGAGCGATAATTGTTAAAAGAATTAATATTTGAACCTTTTGTTATGAGTTTGGCGGAATCCTGAATCCCAGTAACTCTCTCCATCTTGTGACATAAATTGTATATATATTCTCTATTTTTATTAGTTCTCTTTATTAAATCCTAAAATCGATTTCAACAAGTCCGAGTGAACGACAACCCTTATTACTACAACATTATTGAGTCACATCAATTTTTGGCGCCGCCGACGCGGACTTGTGTATAGATTTGTTTTTAGGTTTTATTTTTATTTTTATTATTTTTGTTCTTTTTACGTCTTTTGGTATTTGAGTTAATTAGTGTTTGGGTCCTAAATTTTGGTACCTTTTAATGTTTGGGTCGTAAGTTTGTCCGTTATAATGTTTGGGTCGTAAAACCGTTAGTCAAATGAGTCAAACGGTCAAACTGTTAACTTCCGTTTGTTAAATGATTTACGGGAGGTTAATTAATATTTTCTTCTTTCACATTCATATCCGTCGAGTCGAATAAAAGATCAATCTTTCTCTTCTGCTGCTGTCTCCAGTTTTCGCAGCTTTTGTTGCATTTTTGTTGTCGTCTACTCTGTATCTTCTATTTTATTCCTCTGCTGGTCTTAGCATTACACTGCTAGCTCATCCTCGCCTTTTATATGATCAAAACACACCCATTAATCTCCTCACTTACATATCAGTTTGGAACCATCTTTTATTCTCATCTGAGCCTCCTAAAGAGCTTCTGAAGATTGCCCTTTTTCAGAAATGGCCTCAAAGAAATCTTGTTGGAGGTATTGAACGTCATGCGTGAACCTTCAACTTAGCTCTAGATAAACGAGTATTTTAGAGTTGCATCAAAAAATCAGTAAAGAAGAGGGGAAGGTTTGCGGCCATATAACAAGTTACAGCCATTGAATTAGATTTCTTGTTGATGGTTTGGGGTAATGTATGAGGGCGATTGATGTCTCTTTTAGGCTTATGAATGATAGGAAATTTTTCGTTAATTTTGGATATGAATTTGCAGGAATTTGAGAGCATGAGAAGATGACCCCTTTGCGGACACCATCATTACAGGTCTTGCCCATTAACTGTACGACAAAAATCCACACAGATGATAAATGTGTAAATTATCTAACGGGAGTTCACAGAAGTTAATATTTTGACCCTTTGACCGCTTTGACTAACGGGTCTACGACCCAAACACTATAATGGACAAACTTAGGACCCAAACTCTAAATTGTACCAAAATCTACGACCCAAATACTAATTAACTCTTGGTATTTCTTGTTTGTTTTCAGATTTGGAATTGAGCTAAAGAAAAATGGAGAAATCGGTGAAAACAAAAGCGAAGCCAAAGAAAAAAAAAAAGAGGAATCCAAAAGGAGTAGAAGATTTTGTATATTATTATTTTTTTTTTTTTTTTAGAAACGGTAATTAGGTAATTATTTTTGTAATCTTTTATTTTTGGACATTTTTATTTTTTTATCTTTGGACTTGGACATTGGACATTTTTTGTTTTTTTTAAACCCTAAGGAAGGGTTATTTAAATACAAACTGCACAGGAAGGACGACGCGATTACGATATCGTCTCGGCCCTCGGGTTCGTACATGACATAGGAGTCGTGGCCCGAGTCGACTTCAACGGTTCATCCCCGTCCGGAACGGAGGTAAGAATTCTAAACATCCGCGAATCCTCTGCCCGGCGGGTTTCTTGGATGATTTTGTATGCATATATGTTGATGTCTTGAATACGGCCGCTTTAAATTCTTAGTAAAGGGCAAGGACTCGGCCATACAAGATAAGGGTTGGATTTCATCACTGATTCTCTTCTTGCCCGCCTTAGGAAAACAAAACCAAACGCGAACCTAAGCCTAAAATATTGAATAGAACGAGACCGATAGGGTAACGAGCTTAATAGGAAAGTCATTCGAAAAATATTGGTTACTCTTTAAGCATACTTCAAAGTTCATGATGGTTTCGTGAGTTGAATGCGTGACCGCGCCGCCTTGTAATGCGGTGAGGCCTTGGGTATCAAATCTCCACGCAGCCTTCCCTCGCCTCTATTCAACTTACTTAAACTCGGATTGATTCGAGAGGGGTTTGCTTAAATTGTAACGAATTCCCTTTCGAAGGATTAGAAGTTTGGTCTAGAAACAATCTAAGTGGATCCATCATGCTTTTTGTTTGCTAGAAATCAAGAGAGGTTTGTTTTGGTCGAGTCGACCTTGTTTGTGTTTGTGTAGAATTCCCTTGCGGTTAGGATGTCAAATCGGTATTATAATGACCAACACAATGATTATCCAACTGAACAATATGGACATTACTCTTTTTATGACCATCGTGTGAATAGTGGTTGGGAACGCCAATCTTTTGAAGGTTATGGGTCATACCATGGTGAGCCCAATTACTATCCACACGTGCATCAATCTTACGAGCAAAACGATCCTCCAATTTCTTTAGAAGAGTCTCTCAAGAGTTTCAATTAGTCAACACGAAGTTTCACTTATTTATGAAAGAGACTTATAATACTCCGCTTCTAAGAGTCCAGTAGAGCGATCAACTAAGATATCTCTAGAAGAGTCCCTCAAGCAATTTCTTGAGAGTACAAATAGGATTGTGGAAAAATTTGCTCAAGATAGTCTTAAATTCCAATATAGTGTTCCCAATACCACCCTTGAAAATAAGGATAATTTTTATTCACATAATCAAGATGACGAGGATAAAATTGGTAACACTACTTGTCTAGATGAGGTTCAACCATTTTCATATTATTATGATTATGATGAGGATAGTGTTGATGAAGAATTTGAAATCAGTAGGCATAGTGATCAGGAATTTGTTACTCCAATTGAGCTTAATGATGATAATATTTCTAGTTCAAATCCAAATAATTTTAATAATTATTCACCTATTCAAAAGGATGAGGATTTGACTAGAGATACCCCGTTTTTAGACGATGTAGTATTTCCTTTTGATTACGAAGCCAATGATGGTTTAGAGGAGCGAGTATATTTTGAGTCTACCGATTTAGAAACAATAGACTTAGAAAAGAAAATGAAGTCGTAGATATGAGTGAGGATGTACACGACTTAGAAGAATCAATTGACCATTTTAGAATCGAGATGACCTTGAAATTAGGGAAGTTGTGACTAGTCTTTCTAGAGACACACTCGAAAACTCTAAGTTTGGGGGTGATTATCATTCTCCATGTGCTTTAACTCTTAGAAAAGTCCCTAACTCGGGACTTGACATATGTGCCTCAACCATTTTAAAAGATTATCTTCATACACTTTTTCTTGAACCTAGTTGTGTCCATAAAGAAGTTCAGTTATTAGAAACCCATCCTCTGGTTGATGTGGTTAACCTAGGCTATTGATAGGTGTAGAATACACCGTATTTAATATCTAGTATTTATGCTTTCTTTGCGAGTTTTCTTGTAAATTATGTATCTTATGTGTGCTTTTGAGTTTATTAGGTGCAATGGAGTCATTTTGAGCAAAAAGACCAATTGGAACTCGTTCAAATGCAAGATTTCTACTTTTCATTGTGTAGAGGACGAGAAGATGAAGACGATGGCGAAAGAATGGAGTCATTCTGAGTTCGTATGAAGAAGTTATGGGCAAAACAAGAACTCATAAGCAATAAGGGCAAGAGTGTCATTTCACAGGCATGTGCTATCTGGAGCCCAGTCAAGGTTAAGGGCCAACTCTATTTGAAGGAACACTATCCGGAGTCCGAGTAATGGTTAAGGGGCAACTCTTTTGGGAGGAATACTAGACACAGACCAGCTGCGGTTAAGGGGGGTTGCCATCTGGTTGGCCCTTATCTGCTTCACCTGGGTGGTTATATCCAACCTAAACCTAAAATCAGAGGAAATTCATTTCTCTTCGTCGGGTGTTATTCCATCTTTGTCTGAGTCTATGAAGGTTCAATAAGCTCCGAGAGATAAGAGAAGAAGAAAATGATGATGGCGGATATTCTTTGGTGGAGAAATCCACGAAGAAGAGAAGATTCATGAACCGAGAGAAGAATTAGTTATGGGTGTTGCGGTGAAGAAGCGAAATCGAATCAGGTTTGAGAGGAGATTGCAATTGTTTCTTTGTTGATGAAGAAATAGAGATCGAGAAATTAAGGCGGGGAGAGGAATTAATGAACACGGTAATCAGTACACAGAGTTCATGTTTGAATCTCTCGCAATTGAAGATTGGGTTTCGATTTATATTGAAGTTAGGGTTTGATTCATGGTGGTTCTTAAGGGTTTGAATGAGTCGAGGCGAATTGGGATTTCCGTTTGTGAACTTTCTCATTGATGTGATTGAAGACCGATGTTCATGGGTTGGTGATGATGAGAGAATGGAAGAGAATGAGTTCAAGAAGGAATCTGCAAGGGGTTGATAGATGGTGGTTCCGGGAAGTCCGAGCTTGGTGAATTGTTGGTTCGGTGGTTACGAGGGATGGTGTTTTTGAAGCTGTAGATTACAAGGGAATTGATGATGAGTTTGAGGCTTAACAAGGTTGGTGATGGAGTGCTAGGTCACAAATGAAGGTGTTGGTGTTGATAGAGCTGGCACTTGTGAATGTGATAGAAGGTGCACAGATGATGGGTTCTCGTGTTTGTCTTTGAGAAGAAATGGGCATGTGAGCTAAGGAATCGAGATGGAGTTGAAGGTTCAGGTGCGTGTTGTGATTACTGTGAAGCTGGAGAGCACTGAATCAACAAGGGTTGCTTGAGCTCAAATACAACTCCGGGAATGAATGTGCTACTAGGTGGTGGGATTGAAGCTCAGGGAAGCAGTATGGGAAGAACTGATGAGAGTAGCTTAAGTTGCAGGTCTGAATGAAGTAAGAGATGGAGAGCATGGCACTATGGATGATGCAGTTCAGGGAAGATGTTGCAAGGAAATAGATGGTGCTGTGTGTGTCAATGACAGGTAATAGTGGTGACTTTGAAGTGCTCAGAGGGAGCATGCTGAGTGAGCTCGAATGGGTCATTGTTGGCCTGAGCTGGTGTTGATGGCAGCAAATGTGGCTAAGTGAAGTTGGTTATGCACAATGGTGCAGGATTGATTGCAGAGTAATGGAGAAGTTGCAGGCTCTGAGTTGAATGTGTGACAAGGGAGCTGAGCTGTTAATAGCAATGGTGTTGCTGTGGTGTTGAAGGTGTTGCTGGATGGATGATGGGGCTGTGAGGAAAGGAGCAAGGATTGATTGCAGAGATGGCAAGTAAAGGCTGTGCATTGATTGAATGGAAGCTGCAGCTGGAAATAGTGAGTATGCATGAAGCAGGGCACTGATGCACCATCTTGGTGCAACACAAGATGGCTGCAAAACTAGCCTGGCCAAGATGGTTGGCCAAAGCTGTGAAGCACAATGATTGTGCAGCAAACTCTGGCATGTGCAATGGCTTGCACGGCCAAGGCAACTCAGACCACTCGGCCTTGACTAGGGAAGGCGACTTGGTTACCCGACTCCCAAGCTGACCCCGTCGACTCTCTCCCTGACCCGGTTTGACCCGACTCGTTTTGACCCGATCCGACCCGTTGACCGGTGACCGGGCGGACTTTGCCGGTCACCTGAGCTACTTTCCGGCGACTTTTCCGGCCAAATTCCGGCCACAATCCCAGTTTTCCGGCGAGCGTTTTTGGGACAAAATTTCTACACGGGTTTCTCTCCATGGTGGGCCGGGTGAATTTCTAACTAATGGACTTTGAAGACAAAACCTAGTTTTGGAAGGAGAAAAAGACTACAAAAGGGAAGACTTCTACAATTTTTGGGACCACGTTTTATTATCTCTTCTACTTTATTCTAGGGTTTAGAACCATGAAGTCTTTTCTCTTTCTTCTTGTGATGAACTCCATGAATATGAGTAACTAAGTTTTTATTATTGGTTGAAGATGTAGTTGGATTTTGCAACCAAGTTATGATTTTTATGAATTAGTTTTCTCTCAATATTATCGTTCACTTTCTACGGGTTATAATAATTGCATGATTGATGGATTGCAATATGATTGAATGTTTGTTTAGTCGAGTCTAGAATTGATTGAACTCACATCCATATCTATAGCTATTTTAGGGTTTTCATGACGATAACCTTGAATACGAGTAGCATGATATGATGCTAGGTTGTAGTGATACATCCTTGTATTCATATGTATAAATTGACCTTTGTTCTATTTTTTTGCGCAATGTATTTCAATTGCATTTATTAGCCTATTTCTGAAACTTAATGCTCCTAGGAATTGAACTTGATTAGCGCAAGGCGTTAGGTTATTCTTTAGGTAGATTTCACATACGCAGCCCTAATGTGTGTGTTGATAACTTTGGAAATTTACGGAGTATTCTTGCAATAAGGTATTCCATGGCTTTTGATGATAGCGAGATTAAATACGAATTCTATTCATATATTCATAAACTTGTTTACAATTGAAGATGAAACCTTTATCCAATATTTTCCCATCCTTGATTTGCGTGCTTTGTTTATTTGCTTTTTGTTTATTTTTATTTACACAATCAGAAATTCTTCCGGGTGTTTTATATAGGAAACCATAACAATTCGACAACCTAGACCTCTCTGTGGGATCGATCCTTTCTTGCCCTTGCTATATTTATATTTTGAGTAGTAAGAAAGTGTAATTATATTTGTGTCGCTTACGATAGCGGTCAGCTATGATACCACGATTGACTTTGTTTTCCCACCAAAAACCTTCCTTCCAATTGTGGGAACGTATAAGTTTCAGATGCGTCAATTATTAAGTTTTGAGACTAAACCTAATTACTTTAGGATATTAGGGTCGACGCTTTTGCTTAAGAATGACCACTACTGTGGTGAACTGTGTGAATCAAGTCTGATTGACTTAGATGACCCACAGTTATTCCGGCTATTGCTATATGATTCTTCCAGGTGACTAATCCTTTCCAATGTCTGGCTGAAGACTTTAAACTTAGCACTTCTTGGGAGGTAACCCATGCTCTTGCAACACGGTAATATCTTTCCTTACTCTTTTCTTCAAGTGGTGACAGTTTCTCATTGTTCATACTTTTAATTTCATCTTTAGAACATTGAGGACAATGTTAGATTTAAGTTTGGGGGTATAGGAGAAACTTTTTAGTTACAATAAATAAACTCCAGAGCCTAGAAATTTAAGTTTATTAAGGTCGGCACTAACCAATCTAAGTGGATGGAAGCATTTTGGTTGTAGGAGTTGAGGAACCAATCTGATTAGATGGAAACGTCTAGAAGAGTCTATTCATAAAAGCACAGAGCTCAGGTGTTAGAAAAGAAAACATGATAGTTTCGCCATATCCTCGTGATGGAAACATCGAAAGAATCCTGATCACTTCTTTTTCTTTTTCTTTTTACCATTGCTAGGGTGAAATAGAGTGACTGAGATGAAAAAAAAAAAAAAATTGAGACCGGACCACTAGACCAACCGGAATAAATTCAATAAAGTCGACCACTGGTACCCTTGTATATGCCAGCTGAGTTGACCTAGAGTTAGGATTATCGACCTTGGTTCCCTTGTATATGCCAGTTGTGTTGATATTAGTCGACCAGGTATCTCAGTCCATTAGGATAGGTTCACCTTAGTCAACATCATCTACGTTTTTCTCTATATCCATCTTCTTAATCTATCCATGTGATTGGTTGACTCCGGTTTATGATGTCCAGAAACTATCTGAGTAGAGCTCTGTCACTTTATATGAATTTTAGTATGCTTGAGTGCAAACTCGTGTACAACAATTGGAATTTCGCATCAGGGTACTTCCTCCTATACTCAATGATTGTATGCCAACCAAGGACATTCTTTAGTGCCTTCCAAGGTTCTGCGTAAATAACTAGGGTCTGGAGTAAAGGTTTTGTGGGTACACCTCTAGTAAACCCTCCGGAGACAACACTCCGCCACTAGGGCCACCTAGGGGTTCAAATGATTTTTATTTTCTAGAATAAATTTGCTCGAGGACTAGCAAACAATAAGTTTGGGGGTATTTGATAGACGCATTTATGTGTCTAATTTGTCCTCAATGTTTCGTATTGTTAGTACTCGTTTTTGTCCTTATTATGGTGTTTTGTGTGTTTGTAGGTATTTTTTGGAAATAAATATTGTTGGAAAATTCGGCTCGAAAAGTTGCTCGGAGCACCTCCGGAGGACACATGTTATGCGGACTCTCATTTCGGTTAAGGGGCAACTCAATTACTAAGGGGCACCTCAGTTGGGCACCTGCTATTCGCACCCCCAGTTTCGTTAGGGGGACACCATCTTCCTCGTTTCAAAATTGGTTTTGGCGGGAAAAAAATGTTCACAGCGTACTTACCTGGATTCATTTTTGGACGAGATACTTGGAGATTTTGTATAGGAAAATGAATGCTATTATCCTGTTTGACTAAAACAGGGACGAATGACTTCGAGAGATGTAAAAGAAGGAAAGTGTATCACCGAGTTTCAAGAAAACAAAGTAAGAAAAACCCGGGATACTGTTGGGTTTATTCGTGGAGATTACGTGTAAAACTACTCCTTGCACGAGTTATAATCCATTTGGGAGTTGGCTGCATCGATTTGAAGTGTGCATGCGAGAGGTTTGAAGCGTGATGAAAAATTTAAGGAAATTATTTCCCGTGAAATGTGTGGAGAATAATGGGATTAATGGAGAATTATTTCGGAAGATATTTGGTCCTGTGAAGTATATAAAGGGTCGAGGAGATGTGAAGGGGAAAAATGGAGAGTTAGAGAGAGTTTGGAGCAACCACAGAGCCAGAAAAATCGAGTTACACAATATCTTGTCAGTGCCGCTATTGAAGAACACGAAGAACGTCAACGCACAGGGAACCGTCGTTGTTCTACCGTGACAACGACACTTCGGCGTGGGTCGCAATACAGAGGCAGACTTAAAAGCAGTAACGGTTTTAACCTTCTTTGTAACAGTGTTTGCAACACTTTTAATCGTTGCAAACACCCGATTTTATCATTTTCTCCATTTCATCATTTGTACACCTCCTTTGAGCAATAAAAATGGATTTTGAGCGTGTTTCCAACATGATGAGCTAGAACCCATCACTGGGACGACGGAGGAAGACGAATTTCATACATGGGTAATTTTAATTAATTCTTTTTATGACTTTTGCAATCGATTAAAAATGAATTATGATTTGATTAAATTAGTTATTATTTTATTAGATGGGTCATGCTTGCTTAAATCTTTGATGTCCCATGCTTACGATTTATAACTAATATTTTGAGAATCTATCTTGGCTAAAATAAGAGTCCATGTTTTTATTTGTTAAGCGATAATTGTTAAGAATTAATATTTGAACCTTTTGTTATGAGTTTGGCGGAATCCTGAATCCCAGTAACTCTCTCCATCTTGTGACATAAATTGTATATATATTCTCTATTTTTATTAGTTCTCTTTATTAAATCCTAAAATCGATTTCAATAAGTCCGAGTGAACGACAACCCTTATTACTACAACATTATTGAGTCACATCAGGAAGGAATAATAACTTACTTGTCTATCGCCTCCAAATCAAATAGCCACTTAGACGGGTATATATAACACATCCGCCTGATTGCTTCAATCAATAAGTGAGCGTTCTATCTAACTATAAACGCACTATGTGGTTTAGATTCACTTGATTTGGGCAACAAAAGGCTATCAAGTACTTTTGTAAATATATGCCATCTCTTGATTCTTTCAGAGATACGTAATAACCACATACATATGCTGCATTTCAAGTCCTTTTGAAATTACCAAGCTAACTAAGTAGCGGAACGCTATAACGTCCATTACAAGAGGACAATTCCAAGGCTTTGTGAGAAACCTCTCGCCACAAGGCGAGTCTTGATACATTGAGACTTCATTCTTCTCACTATTCTTTATGATAAATAATCATGTATGTTGAATCGGCTTTACACTTGGTTGGTTACCACTACCACACCAAATACCTGTGTATTTGTCAAAGAACCAAGTTCTACCTGGATTGTATAGGCCATATATGCTATTCGTTGACATTAAGCAACAAGGAGCTTGGTTCGATATTATCTTTCTCTATTTCCATAAGCAAGTGTATAGAAAATTAATCATCAATATGATCGCATGATCTTTCCATTGATTCGTGCGCATTCTCATAATCCACTTGGGATGTCATTGTTATCAGGAATCATTAAAACTTCGGAGCGTCCTCCAGTTTGATTCATGGGCATATTCAGAGACAATCTTATGAGATGATTTCTGATAATATAAATAAGTTGTGCCTTCCTCACCTACTTCCTTTCTAGGTGAGGATTGATCGAACCAAGTGGTCTCTCCAACTTCCTTTATGGAGCCACAGCCTCAACCACACATCCACTAAGTGTATTTGCAACACCTTAGTCTATGTTGTATATCCCTTATTAAGTATTTGTAATCTTGCAGGTAGGTTTGCAGCTGGTATGTGTGATCTCATCACTTTAGCAACATCCATGTACGTTCTGAAAATCGATTATTCTTTCACTTCACATTTACATTTGTGAAGTACAAGAATCAATATGAGACACAGTGGGAACATACCACGACAATTCCTATCGTTCCCTTAGAAAATACCTTTTCTTATCTCCCCCTAACGACGGGAAGACTGTCTCATTAAAGTGATAACCCGCAATTCCAGCGGTAAGAGATCTCCTGCCAAAGGTTTTAAAATGCGGATAATTGTTGAGAGTAAATATCCAACAAAATTACTTAATCACTTTTGAAGACCCATCATAGTACGATGTGGAGTCGTAATGGCACATATATAGTGCAACCAAAAATACGTAAGAACACGAGTATCATGCTTATATCCAGTTACCAATTGGTACGCATAAAAGGTTGACTAATATTGAGTTCTAAAACGAATTAAGAAAAGATGCGTGTAATACTGCATATCCCCAAATCAATAAAAGGTAGGTTGGTACGCATAACTTATTCCTTAGACATCATCTGTAACATTTGATGGTAGTCTATGCGAGACCATAAAGTATAGGATGCTCTGCACTGATCCTATTAAATACACAATAACCATCAAGTCCTTTTGATGTACACTAGCTAGCATTTACAAGGGGTGGTGAGCCCTTGCATGTATAATATGTGCTAGTAGTTTTCCAAACACAAAATTTCTTGGGAACTATAAATAGTCCAAAATGTCAAAACATTCACCAGAGCCATAAGTTACTTTAATGGTCCGCATTCTGCATGATTTTTTTTTCTTCTAAATTTCACCTTGTTTTCTTTGTAATATGGATTGTTTACTATTTGCATCTTAGGATGGTCTCGATCATGTTTTATTAAAGACTTTATGAAATGAGCGATATGCTTTCTTACTTATAAAAGCAATAGGGGGGGGGGGGGGTGCATCTAGTACTTTAGAAAACACTTGTTGAGAGATATGTCGTTCGCATTCTGTCAATCTTTCTCACATTTTTGTTCACTCAAATAAATTGATGTTCGTATGAGTTCTTTCAAAACGATCATCATGTCACAACCAAAGTGGCTTTATGGTTATGCCCAAAGCCTATATGAGTCAATTCCCAACATTTCATTGTCGGAGTCAATATGGATTAAATAATCCAAATACTATAGTGATTTACATTTCACTAGATTGACTCACTAGTTTCTCTACTACATTAGAGACTATAAAAGATGCATGTGTTAGAGAATAGCTCGGTTGAACCCACCAAGCGATGGTATGTCAAGTTTGGTTGTCATATTTTAGTGAATCAAAACTCATTTTCAGAGTCGTTTGATTATGTACTAGAGTCAACTTCGTATAGGTTAGCTTGAAAGTATTAGGATATGAGACTTACAAGTATTGCGAAGAC
>JAJJWW010009236.1:0-136756 GCA_023531295.1 Papaver armeniacum
ACGACTCCCACAATGATGAAACAACGTCCAAGATATTCCATACCCGGCTCGACAACAACCACTACGAACAAACCATGTAAACCACGCTTGGGGACCGAGGCTCGACATGAAATTCCTTCACCGTCAGTCAAGGACTTCTTCAACACGAGAAAGATGATCAGTCAAGAATCATGGAATTCGCAGGGGTAAATCGAACTGAAGAGGAAGCCACTTCAACGCTCCCTCCAGCAGAAGCTGCTTTAATGGTCTATTCAAGAGCCGCCTCAATGCTCTCTCCGGGACCCCTATTCATTTCAGAATCCTGCTTCAACACTCTCTTCAGGATCCACCTCAACGTTCGCACCAGAAACCACTTTAACATCCTCCCGAGTCGTTTCAACACTCAAGCTGCATCAATAATCTGCGCTCTGGTCAAGTTATCTTTGATGTACTCATTGATCAACATACGTCTCATCCATCCTTCATGAGGGCCCAGCGGAGCATGAAAAACCTTGAAGTTTATAGGAGAAGGGTTATCTTGTGGAACAAATATTTTCATATAGTTGAAAGGGCGCGGTGAACAACTCATCATCAATGTTCGGCATATCTTTGAAGCTGTCAACACCTCCTGACTTGGCACCAGCATTATCCCCGAAGACATCTCAACAGGAGTTCTTTTCTTCATTCTACAATAAAAGACATGAGTCAAGACTTGCATAAAAACGCGTGAGATGTGTAGTCACACACGACATGAACACACATTCACGTTGAAGTACACAAGGCTGGTATTGGGTCCAAACACCGGTATTGATCAAGTTTCAAGTCTGGTGTTGATCAAGTCACAAGTCCGGTATTGCTCAAGTCTCAAGTCTGGTGTTGATCAAGTCACAAGTCCGGTATTGCTCAAGTTTTAAGTATGGAATTGATCAAAGTCACAAGGCTAGTATTCAAATAAAACGGGCGCACACAGCAAGGCCGGTTTTCAGTCGAAACACAAGGACGACGTTCAGTCAGGCACGCGGCGGGTCCCACTTGATCCCAGCTCCATATTGGTCGAAGGCATACAGTACCGTCCCCAATCAAAGCTCTCTCTCCAGAAGAAGGCGTTTCAGCTCCAACACTTCAACGCTTTCTACGGGATCCACATTTACATTTGAGCACACAAGGTGCAGTAGCCCCACGAACGAAACAGGATTAACGGTCCATCGAGCAGTGCAAGACCGACATCATGCTAGGGGAACACTCGCCTGGACGCATCTTGAACGTGACATGCTCCAAGGACAGGATGACCCGTCTCTCACGGTAACATCTAACTTTATCTCATAAGCTTTGTCTTTAATCGTCACTATCTCATGCCTACCCCACAATGGTGTAACCATTACGTGCTAGGCAGGGGACTTAATGTTGATGGTGGATTTTCATTTAAGGTTAAAATTGTAAAGCTGTAAAACCATGCACTGACATCTTGTAAAAGATAAAGCCATTAATAAGTGTTGGATACTCCCTCACTTAATTCACCTAGAATGGAGCATGTGGCAACAATCCCATTCTCGTGAATACATGAAATTCATCCGAGGTTGGAGCATGTAGCAACAATCCCATATACCTCTGTGAATTTCTAGCATTATTAATTAATGCGCAATCAGCCTTGTATTTCTGTACTCATTATCGCTGCGGCATGACGATCGAGTGTTGCTCTTACGGAGCAACACGAACCTCCAAGCATTATAATGAAACCATGTATGAAATACCCGTACGTGTCGACTCTCGGTGTGTTATACTAGCCCGATTGAGCCCCTCTCGATGTGTTATACTAGCTCGATTGAGCATCCGGACTGACCGTATCGATCCGGATATGATCACGATCATCCAACTCCACAAGCATGATTGGATGACCCGGATAAATTCCATCACCCCTAAGCGGTATGGAATATCCACTGCCGAACCGACGCGGACCCCGCATGGTCGGCCTCCCAGAGATTGGCCTAGCTTTCCAAAACGTCCAAACCAGAGCGTATGGGCGGAAAACCCTAAATTAGGGTTTGCGGCATATTACATGTGTCGCAAAATGATCTCAACCATCCATCTTCGCAGGTATAGATGGAGGGTGTAGATGAAGATTCAAAGGGCCCGGAGCATGTCAACATAATCACCGTGGGCCCACCTACATACCTGACCAATCGGTCAGGACTAACCATGGTTGGTTATCCTAATTCGTGCGCCCAAACAGAGCATGGTTACACTGCCGTGAAACCCAAATTAGGGTTTTGAGCATCACGAGCGTCCATCTTCTCCAGCACGAATGGAGGGTCCAAGATTAGATTAAGCAGGTCCGGTCATACCAGCATGACCATCGTGGGCCCATCTATCCCCTCACCCGATCGGCCAAAGCATATCATGCCTGGTTATTCCAAGACGCGCGCTCAAACTAGCGTGGTCACACCTCCCAAACCGCAAACTAATCTCGACCGCTCAACTTCGCCGGACGATTTGAGTGGTTCGGATCACGTTTTCATGGGATAGTCAGTGTAGGCGTGAACACCAGCCTACCACTTACACGCTCGACCGATCGGCCAAGACCGACCAAGTTAGGTCATCTTGGAACGCGTGCCGAAGTGAGCATAGTGCGCGGCTTTTGCGGTACCAAATTCCTATTACAAAATCGATCTCCACCACTCCTCTTTGCCGGTCAAATTGAGTGGCCTAGATCGCACCTTCATGGGACAGTGAGATATGGACGTGTACACGGGTATGTTGTCTACATGCATGCCCGGTCGGTCCTTTCCAAAAACCTTCCCATGCTTGGTTTCGACTAAGTCGAAGAGTGATGCTTGCGCACCTCTTCAAAAACCCTAATTCATTAACTGTCGCAGATGAGTGTCTCAAAGATCATCTCGTCCGTCCAACTTCACCGAACTTGGTTATACAACCCCGGTCAGAGTTAATTGGTCGGTGAGGCGTCACCACCCATCACTTTACCACACCATGATGCAAGACTCGCATAAAATACACATGATACTTCACAAGTATCAACTTCCGAATAACGCAGTTATTCAATTCGACGATTACATGCTACCTTTCGTGGATCCACGATCCACACATTCCAGACATCAATCATGTCACAAACTGGGGGATACATACTGGGGTATTGGTCTGGCGGTTTACAGCATGCAACGCGCTATCACAAGAACGTGTTAGGAAGTCATGGACGGTTAGAGATGAACAGGAGAAGTGGGCAAGGCTGGTCGTGTATCACCAACGCACAACTCCACTACTCCATCACTCCACTTCCTCCACTTCCCACGAGAGACGTGAATAAGACTCAATGACTTGTATAAATAGGTTCTCCGCCCTATTTTCAAACAACAGAGGAAAACAACAAGAAAACACCCAGAGTCTGCTTACACCAATCGTAAGCTTGTTCACTTTCCTATTGCAAGTCATAAGCAAGTCTACACCTTCACAATCTCAACACCTTCTTCGCTTCCCTCCCTAAGATCAACCCCATCTCCTTCACTTTGTGACCGAAACAAGTCCTGGAACGGCCATTTCTTGGTTTAGGCCGGACTTGCACATATTGATCTCTCGAATCTACAAGCACTCACCACGCAGTGCATTTGTTTAAGGTTTAAATTCATTCCTCATCCACACCCCAAATTACCAAATTCTGCAGGAGTAGTTTTCACCCATAAACACCTGGCAACTCAATTCCCAGCTGCTTACAATGCCTCAGATTCAAAGATGAACACTGTCAATCAGATGTACTCGAGTAACTCCAACTCTTGGATCCTGGGCATCACTAGAAGGGTTCATGATCACGTGATTAAGGAAATTGCATCTCTACTACATATTCTTGATTCGAATGGAGCAATCCCCTCTGCCTATGCCGATGTTAGATTATAGAAAGATGGGCAAAACACTGGTGAGTTTTCTGCTAAAAAATGTTACAATTGGTTAATCAAGGAAAATCTAGAAGACCACAACTTGTTATCTTGTGTTCATCCGAAGAAACTTTGGTCAAAATTGTGGCCAGCAAAAGTCAGCTTTTTCATGTGGAGTGCAAGCAAACACAAAATTTTAACTCAAGATCAGCTTTCTAAAAGACGTTGGAGACCATGGGCTAATCACTGCTATATGTGCATTAAGGATGAAGAAACACCATCGCATTTGCTTCTTCACTGTCAGCTAGCTATTCATATATGGGACTACTTTCGAGTAGAATTTGAGCTAATTTGGGCAATTCCTCCGTTAGTCGATGTTGCGCTTAGTACCTGGCCGTCACCCTCGAGTAAAACTAGAAAATCACTCGTCATAAAAGCCTTACCTGCTGCAATTCTTTGGTCCCTATGGAAGGAAAGGAATCGACGTGCTTTCAACAACAAAACGCTTACAAATTCTAAACTCATACTGCGAATAAAATACACCATTGCCTATTGGCTTTATCTCCATCCTGCTTTCCAGAACACTCCTCTCAGAGATTTCATGCTCAATTGGACAAATGTGGTATTTGAACCACCATGAAAACTCTAGATCGTAATCAGTTTTAGGTATGAGTTTTCCATTTTTGTTTTGTATTGTGGTGCTTTATCCTTGTTGTTTGTTATTTTATTCCTTGGTCGGATTCCACAAGTTGTAATTATGCTCCCAGTTGGCTTTTGCCTCTCAATAAAATCACTCTTTACCGATCAAAAAAAAAAAAAAATCGTCACGGGAAAATTATGCATCAACTCATAAGTATAACTCTATGCCGTCCAGTGGTGGTCGAACCACAGCTACAAGGCCCAAAACCATGCATGTGCTCTACAAATTGAGCCAACACTCATGAATCCCAATAAGCAATCCTTTCTCGAAAAATTTGTGGACTTGAAAACAACCCTGGATATCCTGGGAACGACACCCTTTAGGCTAAGTCTTATGGGCTAGATTGAGTTGCTAGATTAGCAGAAATGTGTTGCAATTTAAAAAAAAAAAGTGTATGAATTGTCCCCCACTAATAAAAACTTTCTCGAGCAGCCACACCAAACACGACCATCACTTCCGCTAAATACTTACTTTCAGTATCTTTAATTTTAGATCCTCACCCCATAATCTTTCATCTACAGGGTTACTCTTCAGTTTGAATGAAATTACGATTTCTTTTTTGAATTCTTCGTTACTCTGGTTTAGTAAATTTTGCTGATTGTTTTTTACATCTGTTTTAATATCTTTTGATTGATTTATTTTTTCAAAGTCTCAAATTTTGTTTTCTAAAATTTCTTAATCTATTATTGTGGATGGTTCTCATCTTTATTATGAATCACTAATCGTTTGATTTGTGGTGCTTTTTGTCTTAACAGTAGAGATCCGGTGGTGGTTTGGGAGCAGTAGTGCAAGAAGTTTTTGTTCTCCAATTTAACACTGGTGTTTCAGTCCTCCATTCCAAGTTACGGAAAATCTTAAAATCGCTGGCAGTTATGTTAGTATCAAAGTAGTGGTACTTGTGATCACGTTGTTCTCACATATGATGCTCAATACAGTGGTGTGTAATACCATAAACAATCCTGTCTCAACTCAAACCCATCTCCATCACAAAAGATACCCTTCTCTATCACAGAATTCCATCTTCAGAGTCCGTACCTTGAAGATTATTTTTGGAAATTCTTCTAAAATTCAGGCGCAATTATGGGAGTTTAAAAAACTCAAATTTAAAATAACAATTTTGCAAACCTACAAGTCTCCTAAAAATCCTCTTCAGCGTATAAAATTGAGTAATGCATATAATCATAAATATGGAAACTTCTTCCCTCGAAATAAAAACCCTAAACCTAGATTACACCCTATTTATTCCAGACCTTCCCTAAGAACTCAACAACACGACAACTTTCTTCTTGTTCTAAAAGTGCTCAAGACGTCTCAAATCAACCAACTCCAACTCGCTGCTATCACCAAAAGAATGAGAGAAGCAAAGCTACAAGGAGAAGCTTCAAGTTCAAGAGGAAGTTTGATTTCAACTTAGGAAATCAAAGCAGCTTCAAACATTGGAACAACTGCCTCATTGGGAATATTATAGATAAGGATGAAGTCGTTTGTGAATCTGTTCAAAAGGAAGTAAGCATAATATGGAGACTTTACAAAAAATTTGGTATTCATACTATGGGGATAAATCTGTTTGTGTTCCAATTCAAGAATGCTGACGATCATGAAGACGTCCTCAAAAATGAATCGTGGATTATGAGCAAAGCTTTGGTTATTTTGCGAGATTATGATTCAAAAATTGATCTTATTAAGTACAACTTCACTCACCAAGTGTTCCCAGTCTTGTTCAGGGGGCTTAAGCTTGAACATATTGATGTTGGAATAAACGAAAAGCTATGTCTGGATATTGGACGAGTAGTTCCAAGTGAATCAAATGCGAATTACTCGATCGGAGGAACAATGATTAAATGCAAAAATTGAAGTGGATATTAGGAAGCAAATGAAAAGGGGTAATCGGCTATACCCGGCTATAATGCAAAAAGTGTGGGTTAAATACCACTTTGAGAAGCAACCGAGGAATATCTCACTGAAATGCTACGTATTGGAGCATGATAATGCAAACTGTGAGGAAATTGTTTTTAACCTCCGGATCTTTAGAATACCGGAAGATGAGTTTCAAGCATTGCAAGTCGCTAACGCTCACAAGGTGGATGAGTTCCTTAAAAATAATGGTGGGTATGTTGACACCGATGGGCGAGTGACTCGAGTCGGATGGGCTTGACCCAAGAAGAACAAAGAGACGTAGAGATGATGCTAGAGAAGATAACATTATTCTTCACGACAACAATTATCAAAATCCCCTCTTTTCTCCAAAACGATGAACATAACCAAGGAACCCTAGATTATGGAAATGGCAGAGCAATTCCTTTTGAGAACCAACCCAACAACACCACCGATGTAGATATGGGAATGATGGACTCAGATCTGGGAGGATGGGAACATCTTGCACATGATTCACAACTCCCTGCTACTGCTGAGCATAGGACCACCACAAATAAGGTTTCTTCTTCTCTCTTAACTCAATTTCTGCTTGCTACTGTTAATGTAAATATTCCGTTTACTCTTATTTCATCTTGAAATAGCTCTACTGTTTACAAATTCTGGGTTTTTTGTTACTCGACTGCTGATTTATCTACTCCTCACATATCTCTGTGCCGTAATAATCTTATTTTTCATATAATTAGGTTTAAATTTCATCTAAATCACTGTGGAGTACTCATTACAAATAACTCTCCGATCAGTTTGATTGATATAGTTTGGAAAATTAAGGCTCTGAAAATCCCTAGTGTAGACTTGGGTTTTGTGGCTTGTAATAAATTATTTTTCTCAAACGATTCTATTTGTTTTCTCGCTCAATTTAGGTACTTCTTCTAAAGACATTACTCATGTGTTTTTTCCTATTAGAGTTAGGAAAATTAGGGCTTTCAATTCCCCTAGTGTAGACTTTGGGTTTAAAGGCCATAAACTCATCTCTTGTTACATTGAGCTCAATATTTTTCTCGGATTGTTCAAGTATTGACAATTTTATACAATCGGGAGTAAAAATGAAGGTATTATGGAAACGCCCAAGGGTATGGTAACAAACATACTAGATATCAACTTAGAGAGACTTCACGAATCCAATGATCCGCATATGCTTCTTTTCTCTTAAACTAATAAGATTTAGAAGAAATGATTGTATCTAGTGTTTGAATTTCTCGAAATATTACTTTGTTTTGGATTTTCCGGTGGTTTTATTTATGATGTGGAAAGAAGGTTTTGAGTTTGAAGTAGTAGTTGAAATGAATAGGAGATTTATTGTTTGTGTTATATGTTTGATGCTAGGAATGAGTCTCTTCTAGTTTGTATGTATGGAGCATTAGATGATAGGGAGATAGCCAATGGTGGGACTTCTTGCATAATATGGAAAATAAATATAATTTACCCTTAGTAATTATTGAGACCTGAATTTTGTGACTAAATAATGAAAAACAATGGGGGAAACCATCTCCCAATCCTAACTTGACCTTGTTAAGGCTTCACACATCTACCTGGAGTATTACCTGTGAATTACAGGGCGGTCCTTTTACTTGGACTAATAGAAAGGTCGGTAGATAATCTTATTTTAGAGAGACTTATTAGAATTCTTGTTAGTCATAAATAAGTTTGATTTGTTCCCTAATGCTATAGTTTATCATCAAGTTATAGTCTGTAATAATTCATCTTCCCATTTGTTGAGATTAGTTCAGAAAATTATACCAGAAACCTTACAAGTTTAATAGATATTAGTTCTTTGATCGGAAATGTAAATCATAATCCAAAATAATGGAATCTTAGTATTAATGGCTCATGCTTTTAGTTTTAACTCAGGTCTCTTAAAATTATTAAGAATGTGTTTAATGGAATAGGAACACTTTAGTAACATTCATCTGAACTCACTATAATACATGATAGCCCTCGTCTGATCGAGAATGGAGTAGTGTTGATAACTGTTTGAAATTCTAATCTTGAAACCCAATCCTTAATATTGAGTATGATGTCCAACAAAGATTTCTATAAATGAGCCAAAGATGACCTCCTACTCCAAGATAAGCCACTAAAAATACTTCCATGATAAATGAATTATAGGAAAATGAGAACTTCAGAGATAGATATTATCCATGAAAATATAAGAGTTTGGTTATTTGATACTAGTTTAATGAGCTAAAAGATCATTTCTCTAAAATCGGCAGGATTTACTAATCCCGATAATGTCAAGTGAATTTTTAATGAACTTGACCCATGTATAAGCGATGAAAAGAAAATGATCACTTTATTTCTATCCATAATGAGGAGGAGATCAAATGTATTGTTTCAAATGCGACTGGACTTCTCCGGACTGATGGGTACCCTCCTGGTTTCCTACCCAGATGTGACATGTCATTGAGAAAGTATCATTGTGATGGTAAGAGATTTTTCCATTCTAGCACCATCGAAAACAAATGAAGCATAGCTTCATTAGTCTTATCCCCAAAACTAATACACCTAAACAAGCGTCAGACTACAGGCCAATAAGTCTTAGAAATGTGACTTATAAAATAATCTCAAAACTTTTAGCCAACAGAATGAAAATAGTTATGGATAAACTCATAAGCCCTTTCCAAGCGGCTTTCTCTCTTCTAGGTTAATAACTGATAACATAGTAATGGCCCATGAAATTGTGGATACCATGAAGAAATGCAAAGCTCAGAAAAAAAAGGCCTTATGGCAGTCAAACTTGACATGTCGAAGGCCTTTGATAGGATTGAGTGGAAATTCCTAATTTTCAATCTTAGGCGTTTAGGTTTTCATGAACATTGGTGTGATATGATTTTTGAATGTGTTTAAACTGTGTCTACTTCTATACTTCTTAATGGAAGTCCTGGAGAGGTTTTCTACAAGGGGTCTTAGACAAGGAGACCCCTTGTCCCCGTTTATGTTTATCATATGCATGGAATCTTTTCTCGCCTTCTTGTTCATGTCAAAGTAATTGCAGAGATTCAAGGAATCAAAGTTACTTAAAAATAGACATCCATAGTCATTTGTTTTGGGTGTATGACCGCTAATATTCACTAGGAGTCGCTATTAATGGAATAAAACAATCGGAGCAGTGATAAAGGAATTCAGTAAGTTTTCTGGATAATCCACTGAATTTAAAAATCGTGTTTAGCCTTCACTCCAAAATTAATCTACATATTAAAGACCAAAATTGCTAGTATTCTAAAATATTAAGACGGCCTTACATGAAAAATATTTAGAGTCCCACAGTTAATCCAGAAAAATAAAGAAGAAACTTTTAGACATCTTCTAAATAGATTTGATAGCAAGCTAGCCATATGGCAAGGAAAGCACATAAACTAACCAGGTAGAACAGTGCTTACCCAATCGACTTTAGGTTCTCTAGCTTCACATCACTTAGTTGTATTTCCCATGCCTAAAACCATAACCGATAAGATTGATAGAATACAAAGAAATTTTTTGCTAAATAAGAAACAAAATGGTGGAAGCATGCAGTTGATTAAGTGATATACTGTTAGTCAATCTAAAGCTCTGGGAGGGCTGAACATAAAGATTGTTGAAGTCATGAATATTGCTTTACTTTGTAAGTTAGCTTGGAGAATGATTACTGAAACCAACACTAAATTTGCCATCACTATGAAAAGTAAGTATTTTTCTAACCATAATCCACTTTATTATGCTAATGACAAGCAGGGATCTTGGATATGGAAGGGTGTTTGCAGAAGTCTAGACATTATTAGATCAATTTATTGTTGGGAAGTTGGAGATGGTAGAAACATCTCCATCCGGGAAGGACGTTTGGATTCCAAAAAGATGGAAACGTCCACCACCATCTCAATATGCTTCATCTTACATTGAGACAAAGAGACCAAACTAATTGATCAAAACACAAAAACTTGGAAACTAGATATTTTACATTGTCTTTTGATGAAAATACTGTTAGGGATATCATGAGAATCAGAATTCCAAAAATGGTAAGGACCAATTGAGATGGACGCCATTTAAATTGTATTTTTCCCGTCAAACCGCTTATAGGGTTGTAGCTAGTGCAAACAATAGTCACGGTGTTTAAAATTTCTGAAAATATTTTTTGGGTATGAAGCTACCACCAAAAATCTTACACTTCATGTGGAAGTGTATACAGGACTGCTTACCTGTCATAGAAAGACTAGGAAGACATGTTAATGATATATGTCCAAAATGTCCTATATGTGAAAAGAAAATGAAACCGCTTATCACCGTTAATTGAATGTACTTTTGCCACACAAATTTGGAATGTTGTGGATAATGGTATTGTAGTATGCTCAACATGAATATCCAATATTACAAATTGGATAAAAGTTGGTTTCAAAACAAAGGACTTGATATTGTTGTTGTACAAGACAATTTTATAAGACGCGAGCCTTTACAATGTAGAGGTATCCGGAAAATGAAATGTTCTTTTTTATTTTTGATAATGTACAAATGAATGTGGAGAATGTCAGAGGTCAAATCAACCAATGCATGTTGGAGTGGACTAGTAGTACTCAAAAACATGCCTTGAATAGACAAACAGTCGTATTATTAAATGCAATGCAATGGGAAAACCACTTCTCTTTTATAAAAGTCAATTTTGATGCATAATATTCTAAGGAAACAAATTTGATAGGAGTAGGACTAATTATTGTGGATGATGTAATCCAAGTGGTAAAGGGGTGCATACTGTGTGCTTAGCCGAACATGCGGAAAAAGCGAAGCCATAGGCTGTATTAGAAGGGAATTAAATGGGGAGTGGAGCACAATGATGAAGGTCCAACACTCTTCTTCTTCCACCACCTGCTATATTGATCCTCATTGATCAAGCAAATAAAGTGTTCGGCGCATACACCTACAATCTCCCGTCTCGTCCGCAACTCTATCCAAATCTAGAGGATTTCACAGGACTACAATCTCACCTACTATCCGCCTCTGGAATCTCTCATCCAAATAACAACTAACTCTTGTGTAGTTTTTTCTAGGTCAAAAAACACAACTCGCTCGGATAATCAGAGTGCATATTCATAATGGTCTCCCCGTAATACACACTCTTTAGCCATGGTTGCCAAATACATAATGTACTAGTTCGAGTGTCAATTTGTGCTCTTGCATTGACCGAGTGTTTCTTCGTATCCTTTTGGCCTCCTTTTTTGGCCTCCTTTTTTGACCGTGATTTGTGAGTGAGTCTTCTTGAAGAGACTAATCTTTGGGAAAACATCTAGGTGTTCTCCTCCTGCCTCGACAAAGCAAGTGGTTGCATGTTGCGGAGAGTAATAATAGTACCAATACTCAAGTTAACATAACCATGCCGGATAAATTCTTCCCATTGGCCGACCATTCATCAAGAAATTTATAGGTATTACCTAAGGAAGCTATACCCCAATCATATTCCCAATGTATCCAAATTATCCAACAATATAACCCCAACGTTTATCTACTCTTCCACCGTAACCCGCAAGAATAAAATGACCAAAACACCAAAGAAAAATGCTCTTGTCAATACCTTCCGCACATTCAACATTGTTGGTATTTTCTATACTTTTAATGTAGTTTCTCAAGATGCAGGATATTGTATTTTTATTACTTGTTTCATTTATCAAATCCTTTTGAAATCTTGAAAATACAAATAATCCAAACAAGCATATGTTAGCTCACCCAATGCCGCCATAACTACTTGACATTTTGTGGGTCACCAACGGGAATTTCGTTAACATATACCAATCTAGAGGAAGGATGCCAAGCTCAAACTTTAAAATGAAAGCTCTTGGTCTTTTTCCACCATCTCTCGGATATGGCTTCAACTAAACCTCTATCCGCATTGGCAAAATTAAACTCAAAAGGCAGAAAAAAAAAAAACCACAATTATCACAAAGATCGTCGTAAATTGCTATCGGATTATCTTTCACTATAATTTGGTATAACGTTTCAACCTCATTAAAATTGCTCTAAAGTTTATAGTCCGACTATCGGTCAAATTATTACATACATGCCTATCTTTACCCTTTGCTGATACTATATCCAAAGCATCTATATCCATATTCATACTACAATCAATAACAAAAGAAAAAAAATCAATCACATTTTATCATTTTCATCATAATCATGTAAATTTGATACAAATTCATACAAATTTACCTACAAACGAATCATACAAATTATCATTCATCAACATCAAAAATAATCAAAAATTCTTTATTTTTTTATCACAAATAATCAAATTAATCCCCAAAAACAAATTTCATCACAAAAATTCAAATTAAATCATGCAATGCTAAACATATCATCTAAATCACAAATACCAATCATTTAAACATATCAATTTCATCAAAAAAATCATGATAATCGAAAATAAAAATAAAATAAACCTAAAATTTCAAAATCTTACCCAAATCGATATCGTGGACGGATTCGCTCCAAAACAATCTCAAATGATTCCAATCGTGTTGATGTTCAAACCCACGGTGCAATTTGAGAAGAAAATCTCTGGAACTCTTTCTCAACTACATGCATTTTCGGAAGCTTTGGGTGAGGATGGAAGAAAATGGAAGAAGGAAGAAGATCAAGCTTCTGTTAGTTTACATCAATTTATCCGACGATGAATCAGGTTCAAGCGCCGACGATGAATGATTGATTCGCCGACCAAGTTGATCGGTCAAGCGTTGATTAGTGCAAATAAAAGCGAGAACGATGAATGGTTCGAGCGCTTTGAAGTTATTTTGTTCAGCGACTAGCATGCTAGATTAGCACTCCCATACAACTTAGGTGGGTTGTAGTTGGCGTGGATTGCTAATCTAGATGCTGATTAGCACACCATAAGACTTTAAAGCCTTAGTAATGAGAGATGTATACGTGTATTTGTACAGTCTATGCTTCTTCTCTAGGTTCATCATTAAGGGTCCACTTTTCATTTGCAGTGGTAGTGACTTTAATTTTCGGCAGTGCTAGAGGGTGAGACGGTAGCAGGGGGTGGCTTTACCCGGGCTGTAGCCCCCTAAATCCTGTAAGAGCTCATTTTTGCCATTGTAATTGTTAAGAAAAAAACAAGTAGCCCATGTGACAATTTTGTGTAGCCCATTAATTGCTAAAAGAAAAGCCAATTTCTAGAAGATCTAACGGCATAGTGATCTTTCCGTATAAACCGATTATATATTATAGTTTACGTTTGATGCATTAGAGTAAAGTGAGGACCTGTTACAACGAGATACATGATTGGGTGAGCCTTGAATTTCATATGCAACCACGTGTTTTTGCCTTTTTTTTTTTGTTTTTTGGAGGTTAAATCACAACTTTTTCCTCTTGATCCTTATATAAACAGGTGTAGTTAGGGCATATTGTCAGTCTTCGTGATTGCTAAAGGAGGTTACCGGAATTAGCAGGGGTACCGTTTGAGTGATCCGAGAGTCAGGATCGGATGTGATTTTTTTGTCTCATATGAAAAAGTAACCCCTGCTAATTCCGGTAACCCCCTTTAGCGATCGTGTCAGTCTTAAGCCTAGTTTGGTATTGCTGTGAGTTTTAAAAAGTGCTTTTCTGTTGTGCTGTGCTGTGCTTTAAAAATAAAGTAGTCAGACGTTTGGTAAACTATAATATGTAAAGTGTTGTGGAACCAACAAATTGTAAATTTTGTTTGGTAAATTATCATCTTGGAGTGCTTATGATGTGGCTAATGACGAAAATAGACATGGTTTAAAAATTCTTTTTAAATTACATCTATTAATAATAAAATATTTTTTTTATTTTGAATATTATTTAAATAAACATAAAAAATAATAATAATTCTTATTCATATTTTAATTATTTTTTATTTTTAATGTACTTTAAATACTACTCCCTCTGTTTCAAAAAGACCGTCCTCTATTCCATTTTTGTCTGTTTCAAAATTATGTCCAGCTTCTGTTTATAGTCATATTTTTCCAATGAACTCTCTAATATACCCTTAAGTTCTTATATTTATAAAATCTTTTTTAATGGGACCCAATCTAAAATTTTAATGAAATTTGTGTAATTAAGGAAACAAATATATCCTTCAATCCTTTTTGTATTTCCTATTTACAATCCCATAACAGGTTTTGGTAGTTTTTATTACTAACAGTTTTATTGAAATAAATTAGGCAAGTAATTAAGGGTAGGCATGTAAACTACTATGGTCTCCTTAATATCTTGCCAAAGTCAAAGCGGACTGTCTTTCTGAAACGGAGGGAGTATTATTATTATTGTTGTTGTAATTATTATTTTATAACAAAAATTAATAAAATTTGATTAGTGAAATAATTATACATAAATAAATATTTAAGGGTAGATTTTGTCTTTTTAATATAATAACAAGGTTAAAATAGAGAATCAATTAATTAAAAATGAGTGGGTCCACAGCTTCTGCTTTTACTGCTTTTAAAAGCTACTCCTGGGTAGCTTTTAAAATTTGGCCTAAGGTTGGGTTTGGTAATGCTTTTATTTTTCCAAAAGCACTTTCAAAACCTATATATGTTAATAATTTTTCAAATTGGTGTTTGGTAAAAAAAAAATCAAAGTGCTTTTTACCCAAAGCACTTCCCAAATTCCTCAATTTTTAAAAGCTGGGGAGGAGGAGCTTTTAAAAGCTACAAAAGCATAAGCTTTGGTCCCACCAAAATTTAATGTTTGATTTATCCTTTTTGTCCCTATTTTATTTTGTAAATGACAAAATTACCCTTAAATATATATACAATCAATTTTTATTTCTTATATTTTATTTTTTAAATATTATTATATTTTATTTTCAAACTATTTTATGATACGTAATAAGTAAATATGAAATTGATTATAACTTTACATAGTTTTTAGTTGGTAGCCGAGCGACAAGCTGAGCACCAACTCCTTTTTGAATAGAAACACCCAATCTATGAAAAATAAAACTACCTAGATCACTACCAGCGTCATGGCTAACTAAACAATTCTTCAGACGCTTGAAAAAAACAAATAAAATCTTCACTAAGTTCCCCTAAGGTAGTAAAAGCTAACACACCCAAACCATAACCATGCGAAGTACATTCATTCAAATATTTAGAACGTTTGCGCGAAATTGCTTTAGAGATAGCCTGACCTGGGACGAAAGAAGGAACACCACTTCCAGTAAAAGGTGAAACTCCTGTAACATTCATACACACATCTTGGCCGTTTTCCCAATTGAGAACAAGGATATCTGCTGGACGTAAATCCTTGTTACTATCTGATATAATACCCAAAGCAACCTCCTTGCGAGCAGGGACACCATCCTTGAAACAAATATGTGCGATTACATCACGTACTAAGTCATGGCGAAACTTTAGTCCAACATCATTAGCACAATGAAGCGCGTGATCACCAAAGATATCCATGGGCTTATTGCAACAAGAGCATAACCCATCCTCAACGAATAGAGGGATACCAAGACGATAGCTAACCACGGATCTAAACTGTCTGGGACCCAGGCACTGATCTAAACCACTGATTGGAACAGCCAGAAGGTAGTCTTCAGCATGTTTGATCTGATTGCATTTCCAAAGAATAGAGTCTCTTGTAGATAAAGTAAATTGGTCGGGGATTTGCTTCTTAACTGCATCGAAATAAGTGACTGCCAGGGAATGCATACAAAGGGGGTGGCAGTGTCATTGACGCAATAAGTAGAAGGCAAACCACATACCTGAATGAACTTCTGAAGAGCTCTCTGGAAGGCAACCCCATTATCGGGTGAGAATGAGCTACCAAGTATCACATTTCGCACCGATGCAGTCTGACTCTGAGAGGCAAGATAACAATAAGTGCGCGTATCAGCCATGGTGTAAATGCCAAGACCACCATCTTTGATGGGAAGAGTAGCCAATCTCTGTTGTAAAGGTCCAAAACCAGCTCCATCTCCTGTGACTAAAAGCCTCAAATATTGGAACAAGTGATCATCAAAGAGGTCAGAGGCTTTTTGCAGAGCTTCCGGGTTAGTAGTACGCATAGCAAAATAGAGTCTGGAAACACCGACACAATTTCGGAGTAACAACATCTCACTCTGGGGATCCTGGAGCTTTTTGATAGCCGACATTAGTTGGATAGTCTTGTTCACCCTGTTAAGTGCCATGTCACTCATGAAATCCAAATCCAAACTCACAGGACCACCCAAAAGCTTAACTCCCTTGCTAGGCCTACCAATATCCGGGGGAAAAACACCTTCCTCCGTGCTGCGTGGGTCAGGTGTAGGCCAAAAGACCTCAGTTTTCTTGATATTAAGATGAAGACCCCTGCTCGGTCCTTCAGATTCAATAATACTCAAGGCCCTAGCAACCTCCAACGTATCACCCATAATAGTACCATCATCCAGGTACCAGGCGCGCAAATCAAGCTTACACCGCGAAGCAATGGACTTCACAAGAGGGTGAAGTGTCAAAGCAAACAAAAGGGGACCAAGGGGGTCACCTTGCTGAACACCGAGCGCTGAAGACAAGATGTATTGGTCATAGTAAAGTTTAGCAGGCCTGGCATAGCAAAATTCAACCCAGCGAGAAATACCTGGACAATGAAGCCGAACCTCTCTAATAAGATGAGACCTATCCACCATGTTGAACGCATTCGAAAAATCAATGAGAAACATTGACATATTGTCCGAACGACCTTTGAACTCCAGCAAACTGTTGACAGCATGGAGAATGCTTTCTCCCCCAACCGGAACTCCAACACCAAATTGGAAATCCCCCAAATATGATTGCATGTCCTTGCCAACTGAAAAGGCGGCCACCTTAGAGACCAAACGGCGCCAAATAGTACCAACTGCAATTGGCCTAAGACCACCTCCGGGCTTGAGTAAAGGTGTAAGGGGTGCACTAGCGATGAGTTCTCCTAAAATATTAGGAAACTTACCTGCCAACCAAAGGTTGACAACCCTAGTAATCGAAGCCACCAAACCGACCGCTATTGCTGCTACTGCACCACTCATGGCATTGACTAAATGCTGAGCTCGTAAGCCATCACGACCATAAGAAGTACCCCGAGGAAAACTCTTAATTGCACCAACGACAGCCCTTGAGTCAACCGTAATTGGGTCGCCCAATGCAACATCATCCGGAGTAGAGGGTGGAGGAGCTGCAGGGTGTTTAGATTGTAACTCAGTCAAGGTACTCGTTGCGAAGAGCTAACCCATTTGAAGACAAGACGCGAATAGCAGCTGCGAAGTGCCCATAACCAATCTTCTTGCGACAAGCACTTAAATTAGCCAATTCAGGCTTCTTTTTGTTGTCTTTTTTAGATGAGTGATGCTGGCATGGGTATCGTAGAAGCTTAGTGATCAGCGTGAAGCATCCCATGGGTTCCTTCCAGGTGAGTAAGGCCTGATTTTGTAATATTAAATAAAAATAAAAATAAATATTAAATAATAAAATATTTGTTTAATAACACAGTTGATTTTGTAATGTTAAATAATTACTTACTTTTAGTTTGATTTTTTGTTTAAAAATTATATATATTTGAAAAGTGGTTAAGTAAATTTAATATTATATATGTTTATATTTAATAGAAAAAAATTTAATTATTTGTGAACCCAATAAAATTGAAACAAAATTATTTTCAGATATATGTTTGTTTTTGTCATTTGTTACAACAACAATGGTTGAATATGATATCTTACCAAACACACTTTGATTGCTTTTGTTAATCAGTTTTAACTGTAATTAATATTTTACCAAACGTCTGGCGCTTTTTCTCACAAAGACAAAGATGACGCTGTGAAAAGTGCTTTTGCAAAAGCCGCAACAATACCAAACTAGACCTAAAACAGAAGTGCTTTTGGAGAAAAGCGCTTTGAAAAAAGTTTACCAAACGTTATTTTCCTAAAAAGTTTGTTACAAGTTGGTTACAAAGTGCTTTTGTAGGAAAAAAAGCAATCCCAAACGGGGCTTTAGACTCTGGTGTGTAACCATATAAAGCGAGTACTTATATCAACATTTATCCTAGAATTACCGGTCCTAGAACTAGATTTAAATAGGCCCATGCCTCAATTGAATAAAAATTCCAACCCGAACCCAAACTCTGGTTGGTGTATAGAAAGGGTTAGCACTTGGCAATGGAATTGCATTTCTAAAAAAAACAATCTAGCTATAAGCGTATTGTTTTAACCATTCCAGAAGAGTAATATATTGTAGGATTAATTCATATCGCGCTTGTTGTTTGAAGTAGTTCACATTTGATACGGTACGTTGTGATTCAAGAAAAAACATCATGTTGCGCGCTTGCTCCCTTCGTGTATTTATCTTTTTTTTTTTTTGCCAGAAAAGGAAGATATATTGATATAGGGAAAGATTACAATTGGTTTAGGATGAATTGAGGATAAATGTCCAACCAAAGACCTGGTACATTGTATCTTCTACTGTATTTAGCTGCTTTGTCAGCCCAACCATTAAAATTCCTATTAACGTACTCAGTTTTAACAAAGCTTAAATCTCTAAGAATAAAATGACAATCTTCTAAAATAGAATTGTTGGACCAGCTAATCTGGTTCCCACTTTTATTGAGAAAAGTAATGGCATTCTTTGCATCACTCCTTAAGCAAATTCTTTGATAACCTCCAGCTTTAGCCCACTTAACAGCTTCAAGTAAGGCTATGCATTCTGCTTCCTCTAGATTTAGAGATTGTCCTGCAACTGTTATGAATCCTTTGAACTCCCCTGTTTGATTAAAGACAACAATACCGACACCATAAGAATTAGTATTTTTATCATAAGAAGCATTGCAATAAACTAATAGACAGTCATGTGGAAGGTCTTCATTCGAGGGAGCCACATGAGTGTCAACAGCAGTAGGGCGATAATTCTGACTAGAAGAAGTAATAAGTTCATTTGTGTCACTAATCAATCTAGAAGCCAATCTGACAGTGCAATGAGTATTAAGGGGTTTTTGTTGGAAGGTATGGAAACATTTGTCTCTCCAAATGCACCATGCAGTAGTTAAAACCGAGCTGCCATGAGTATTATCAGACAAAAGATGTTTACTAATCCAATCATAGATGTTAATAGTAGTAGCAGAATCTTGAAGAACCAAATTTCCAAAAGACAAAGAATTCCAAACACATATAGAATACGGACAATGCAAAATAAGGTGCTCAACAGTTTCAGAAGAGAATTGGTGTCACACATGCTACAAATGTTGGTTTGATTAGGCTTGAACCGAGACACTCTATCCTTAGTTGGCAGAATACCTTCAATGCATTTCCATAAAAACAATTGGATTTTAGGTAATAGAGAAGCTTTCCAAAGATTTTTATATATCATATTAGATTGAGCATTAGGATCGGCAGGAGACAACTCACCAACCAAAATCTTATAAGCTGATTTAACAGAAAAGTTGTCATTCTTAGTGAATGGCCAAACTAACCTATCTCGACCAGACAAGGGAATTCTAATGTTCATAATTTTCTGACTATTTTCTTGAGTAAAGAAAGCTTGTACCAGTTCTGAATTCCAAGTGTTTAAATCTTTGTCAATCAAACTATCAACACACATATTAGGATTAGGGTAAGAAATGCATAAGGGACTAGACATATTTGGAACCCAATTATCAATGAAAGCATGAATATTTTCACCATTTCTAACTTCCCAAATAGCATGATGCTTAATTATACTAAGGCCATGCCAAATGCTTTTCCAAACCCACGAAGATTCCTTAATATCTGAGTGATGCAGATGGTGACAATTCTTAAAATATTTACATTTCAAAATTCGAAAGCACGGTTCATCTTCCGAATGAATAAGAGACCAAGTTGTTTTAGTCAGAAGGGCAACATTAGTGAACTTTAAATTCCTAAATCCTAATCCCCCTTTCATTTTATGAGTACACACTTTTTCCCATTTCCTAGGATAAAAACCACCATTTGAATTCTTTCCCCACCAGAAATCACGTTGTGATTGCTCCATCTTGTGGATGAGGGCATCTGGGAGGAGGAAGGAATTCATATGGTAGATGGGAGAAGAATTCAAAATATTATTTACCATGACTGACCTGCCAGATTGAGTCAGGTTTTTACCTTTCCACTTAGCCACTCCATTCGCAAAATGATCAATGAGAAAGGAGAAAGACTCATTCTTTGATCTTTTCAGAAAGAGTGGATACCTAAGTGTTTATCATTCAGATCAACTTTCTTAACATTGAGTGATCTTATGAGAGAGACACAATGATCTGGATGAACATTCTTGCTAAAGAAGCATCCAGATTTTTGAAAATTTATCACTTGGCCAGAGATAAGACTAAAATCCTTAATAAGAGACATTAAGTTGTTAGCCTCATCATGAGTAGCTTTAGTGAATAAGAGACAATCATCAGCAAAGAGGAGATGGGAGATACTAGGAGATTCTTTATTGACTTTGAACCCATGAATGAGATGACATTTTTCAGCATGCAATAAATATCTCGAGAAAGACTCCATACATAGAATGAACAAGTAGGGGGATAACAGGTCCCCCTGACGGAGACCTCTACTAGGTTTGTATGCAGTACAAGGGGACCCATTAAGAAGAACTGAGATACTTTTGGTACTAATACATTGATAAATAATGTTACACCAAGAGTCAGAAAATCCAAAGCATTTGAGAACATCAATAAGGAAGGGCCATTCTACACGGTCAAACGTTTTAGACATATCTAACTTAAGACCCGTAATACCACATCTATCTTTTTTTTCTCTTCCTTTTCATAGAATGAACTAGTTCTTGGTCAATAATCACATTATTCTGGATATTCCTATTCGGAACATACACAGATTGGAATGGTGATATAATTTTGCCCAAGAGTGGTTTCATCCTGTTAACAATGATTTTAGAGATTATTTTATAGCTAGTATTGCATAAAGAGATTGGCTTAAAGTCAACAGGAGTCACAGGATTGTTGACTTTAGGAATTAGAGACAGAAATGTATGGTTCATTTCTTTAAGCAAATGTTTAGAGTGGAAAAAACTTTGGACAGTTTTAAATATCGTTTTCCACTAATTCCATGTTCTGTTTATAGAAGCCCTGTGGAAATCCATCAGGCCCCCGGGGCAGACCATGAAGCCATTTGTTTAATTGTGTCTCTAACTTCTTGTAAAGTAATGGGACTCAATAATTTGTCATTGTCCGCATTAGATATACAAGGATCTATGCAATTCAGAAAATCTATATTGCGAAAAGGATTGGACGTAGTCCCAATAGAACTAAAGTGATTAACCAATAGATCTTCAAGTTGATTCCTATCCTTAGACCATTGGCTATTGTTCAATTTAAGGGAACTGATATGGTTGAAATGCCTTCTTTTATTAACATAAGTATGGTAGAAGTTGGTATTTCTATCATGCCCTTTTATGAACTCGACTCTAGACTTTTGAGCATAAAATTCTTCTTGGATTTTTTGCCAATGCTCCAACTGTATCTCAACTTGCTTAATAGCCTCAATATTCTGAGTAGTATTAGCTTCACTATTCAGAACTTGTAGTTGAGTTCCAAGAGATTTGACTTTATGATTAATATTACCAAAGTGCGAAATATTCCAATTTTTCAGTTCAATTTTCACATTTCTGGTTCCGTCACTCACCAATTTGGTACACCTTCCCTCCACCAAAAGATTTGTTAGGGGTGTGCTTTTTAAAAATTGAGTGGGACCTCAAAATGGGGCCTCAAAACAACAATCAACAATTATATCTTAATGGTCCACAATTGGTACAACAAATTTGGTTCACACTTAGATTTTTTGTTTAATTTCGATCTCTTTCGCAGGTGTTTGTCTCGTGATCCTTTCTCTGGTTTTCTCTACTACTATTGGAGCTTTCTCACTGCTTATCTTTATCAGTTTCCATTGGTCAATGCTTGCCCCAAAGCAAGGATTCTTGTTTACTTGTTAGAATATGGGCATCCAACTCAAAACCAATTGGCTATAAGTGGAGTGGCCCCAAGGATTATGAACCGCAGGATCTTAGATAACCTAGACAATGCGGGACTAATAATCTCAACACGCCCCCACACGTGTAGTCTCTTTGGGTCTAACACGTGGACAATAAATCGGGTGATGTGGAGTAAAGGTGCGCTCAAATGACTCGACATAAATAATAACATGCTATGATACCATGTTAGATTTTGATATATAGATCAAAATTAAGATGGATGTCATTGATTAGTATAGAATATTGAGATTAATAAATGATAAAATAAATAAATCATAAATAAAATAAAATAAACTACATACCAAAATCAAACAATGAAGACAAAGATTAAAGTGCTTCGGATCTAATGGTCTATGTCCACTGACAAACCCCGTAGGGTGAAATATTATTGATCTTTAGATGATTTCTCTGAGATAGTTTTACATTTACATAGTGACCCTATTTATAGATATGATATATATGAATAGGATTAACAAACGTCATAAGATAACATTTACTGATTTGATTACAAGACTTGGTCTGACTATTTTTTCTATGTGCACGTAAGCTAACGGACCACCTCGGTGGCTAATGTGCCATATATTCCAACACTATCTGCAATAGAATGGGGATCTCTTTAATCTACGAACTCGATATCGGATCCGTTTAAAATATGATCTTATGATATTCTTTTCCCGAGGACTTCACTTAGAATAGAAATAAATAAAAATATGAAGGATTAGTTGCATTTACATAAAAATCATATTTCTTGCTCATATTCATAGTAGGTATGTGAACCTTATCTTTGTGAACAGTCCAAACCAAATCTTTGTGAAATGAAGAAACTTGTTTTCATGGCTGATTAGCAACATAACGGTTTATAGTACTGATAACGGGGGGGCAATTTCCCGTATGGATGAAAACAAATTTATGAAGATGTTTCTCAAGAATACTTATTTGCAATGAAGGCTACTTCCCAAAGTTTACGCTTAGACCACGAAGGTGCAACTTCGCTGAGTGAGATTCTCATTGCGAGGCACACACTGCCCAATCTATCTATCTAACAAGATGATAATTGAAATTCAATTCAATACTAAATTCTAATTCATTCTGACCACACAAAATACTGATGTGGACAATTCTGGCGAGAGTATTGGAAAATGGAGATCTCTCATTCATTCTCAATGATTCTGACCCCCACAAAGCTTAAAAAAAACCATAATTTGACACCGTGCTTACACTTCACATAACCGATGAAAACGGCAAACAACTACCCCACTTCTTCGACATAACTACCCAATTACCCTACTTATATGTAAAACCAGAGAAGATAGAGAGATATATGAAGTACAAAAAGACAGAGATGAGAATGGTGAAAAATCAGTTTTCTTTAGTGAAAAAATCATTGTTGATGAAGAAGGTAATTTTTCGTATTCCTTTTATTTCTTTATTTTTACTTAAAACATAAACCACATCACTTTCCTAATCAATGTGTGAATTCAATTTCAATTTCAGATCTTTCTCGTGCTGATGAAGATACGATTCAGATCACAATGAGGATATCCGTCAACTTAGATAATGAAAGTAAATCTTAACTTAAAATATTGAAATTGGGTTTTGCTAATTTTTGACATATTTCTGGTGAGAATATTTCTGATGTAATGTAGGGTAAACACAACAACACTGTATTGGCTTCAATACCTAGGTGGAATTACAAATTCACGTATATCATCCGCCGAATTCAAGCCAATGTAAGTTTTCCAGACAGATTTCAAACCAATATAAGTTTTTCAATGTTCAGTTAATTGTGTAGAGCATTATGCGTTCGTGGAAATGCCTAAGAAAGATTAATATTTAAGTTTTCTACTGTAGAGGTGTCTTTTACTTTTGCGTGTGAATCGTGTGATTTTAGGATTGAATATGATGATTTTGGTTGTCCACTACGGAGTTTAAATTGTAAACTTTATTTGAACGAGAAGAATGATAATTAAGGAGAAGAGAAAGTTAAATAAACTTTGTTATCTTCGCACAATCAGGTAATGATCCATAGTTTTCCTTTTATTTTTCATGTTTTTGTTTCCTATTTTTTCTGTTTTTTTCTTTTTAAAACTATGATTATTGATCTTTTATGTGTTTTGTGAGCCTTCTGTTTACTTTGTTTTGTGCGAGTGAATAGTTAGCAGAGACTCAATATGGTAGAGAACACAAATGTGTTAAAAGTGGTTCTAAAGATGCGCTCCAAAGAAAGGGCCTAAGGCTAAATCTAAGGTATATGGTTGGTTCCTTTTTAATTAGTCTCTTTTAAGTGGAATGATTACATCTTAGTTTCATAATTTTTCCTTGAACAATGGTATAGCTAAACCAAAATGTGAAAAAGAGATATTCTTAATTTATGTTGATTATTGGGTACTGGTTTTGATTAGTTTCTTCATTGAGGAAAATTACGATCATCAACTATAGTACAATGTAGTCCATAAGAAAATCAGAGAAGGTAGGGTAGATGCGTATGTATTGAGGTGGTTTATTATGAGAGTGACAAGGGATGCAAGGATTCAAATTTCAAGATGTGCAAGGTTACTTTTATAGGTTAGGGTCTAGGCGTCTACCTTGAACCATCCAATTGGACATGGTCTTTAACATATATTGATTTGAGTGCGAAAGTTTGATAGGAGATGGTGTATACATATGATTGTTTAAGTGCGGGTAAACGAGGTGGCATAATTGTCTACCAACTTAATGATTATAAGTATAATAATCAAGTTCCGCAAACCGCTTGCATAATATTTACAGGTTTGATATGAAAATGTAAGCAACTTTATAAAAGAGGAGGTTACCTGCTTTAGACAGAACTTTCCTAAACATAGACAACTAAAAGACCTTTTTGCATTGGGATTAGGTTATCTATAGGATTTATGTTTTTTTTACCCTTGGGTTGAGATTAAGTCTGATTAATGTTTTTACGAGCTCTTATTCTTCGTCATAGTCTCAAGTTTCATTTGTTAATTTCTTGGTCATTATGGGGTTGTTTGGTAACCATTATTTTAATGGATTATCAGCCCATAATCCATTATGCAGATTATTAATGGATTATCAGCCCATAATCCATTATGCAGATTATAATGGATTTTATATGTGTTTGGTAACCTTTATAATAATTGATTATTTTAATCATAATTGAAAAAATCCATTATTTCCATAAACAGAAAAAAGTTGTTTTGAAAATTTATTATAATCAATTATTTTTTCTAATAAACTTAAATTGAATTTTATCTTCTTATTTTCTCTAAACCATCAAGAGAGAGATAAAAAAAACAACATAGGACTAGAGAAAAATCCTAGATCATTGTTCTTCATTTTCTCTAACTATGAAGATGAAGATTTGAGGCCTCATATTCAACCACAAAGAGGCATGCCTGCAAGAAACTATGGGCGATTGACTAATTACATCCAGAACCAAAATCTGTATGACAAGATCTGAGAGTGAATATTTGGAATGAGTATGGAAAAGTCGGTGGGCGTAATTATTAAGTTTATTTTATGTATCAGTTTAAACATCTAATTGTTAATTTGTTTATTCAATATTAAGTTAATGAGTTAAACTTATTAAGCAGAATACAACAACATTTCAAATCAAGCAACTTTTTATTTCAAATTAATATTAATATTAAAAGTAGAATGCAACAACATTTCCAATTAAAATTCAACATTTCAAATTAAAACTAAAATTAATACATCTATTATATAGAGGTACTACAACATAGAACTCATCATCCCCATCATCATCACCAACTTGGTTGTTATTAAATCCAAATTTGCGGTTCAATCATGGCTTGAAGCTTTGTCAAATTCGATTTGCCACACATGTTTTTGTTGGGGGTTCATAATTGATGTGTCAGCTTGAAGAATGTTATGCTCGTCATAGTCATTCACAATTTTTTCTTGAGAAAGACAACTTGTTTTTGTCTCTCTGTTTTGAATTTCTTGTCAACCGCTCTTTGCCTCTCAACATTCGTATGATGTTCCATAAACTCTGCCATGTTAAAACCATCGGAGCTTCCCCCTTCTTGAGCTAATTTCCTAGCAAGTCTTGCTCTGTTTCTTCCTGGAAGTTTTTTATTAGCATCATCATTATTGAGAACTAAGTTGATATTTGGGTTTCTTGGGGTATTTGGTGAAGAATTTGATGAACCTGGTGAAAATAGTAAAGAATTTGAAAAGAATTCTATGGTGACCTTTCAGGTACTTGTTAATTAGTTGCTAACACGTCTGGATTATATTTTTTCAACACTTTAAAAATAGGAAAACAACTTTCAAATTGGAATTTTTTCCATGCTTGCGTTGCTAAACTGTACGACATTGTCTTTCCATATCAACATCCACAATACCACTCTCCCAACCTCTCTTGGCTTGCATTATCACAACAACATAAGAGGTGACTTCCTTATTGATTGTAATGAAACATTGTGCCATACCATTCGCATCACGATCATTGATGTTCATGGTTTGTTATTGATATATCAAAAAATATGTTTTCCCACATGGTGTTACCATGTTGTTGTGCACCATCGATACAATCATGGGTAAAATAAACATAATTATGACAAATACATACATCTTCTGTGATATTGAACTTTGCACCCCCGAGCTTTATTCTTATTACCTTTGACTTGAGATTGAGAATCCATACTACAAGACATTAAGAAGTGTAGAGACGGTGTCGTTAGTTTATCTTGTTTCAGATGAGAAGAATATTGAGAGAATAAGAAATTATAGAGGGATGAAGAAGTTCTAAAGCAATTTAGAAACTATGGTGTGAGTTGAAATGATTTTGAAGTTGGGTATTTACAGAGGGGGAAATTCTAGTCGTTGGATGATGAGTGCTAAATGATGATCAAATTGACGAGTACTGGAAAGACTAGTGCTAGCGTTTGTATGACCCTCGAGCGATGGACTTTCTATCGCTCGTTAGAAAGTATATCTTGCATGCCTATGTGGTTATTTGACACTTTGTCACATGCGTTTGCCACTTTGTCATACCCATAGTGGGTGCAAAAGTGGAAAATCATGGTGTTTGACATGTGCATAGGAATATGCCTAACACTACACCAATTCCACGGTTTTGGGACTTATACGGGTGTTGTCTTGATTTCTTGAGACACATACAATTGTCTTCAATCTGGCGTAAAGAACCTTTAAGACATATTTAACGACTCTTATAAACGTCGATTAGTTTATTTAAGCGACACGTTTAAAAAGCGTCTCTTAAATTAATTACCTACATTTATTAAGTGAATCAAAGTATTTTTTGGCTTTTTAAAAAGTCGTATAAATTATTTAAGTGACATGTATTTATCCGTCCGATTATATTTACCACGTGTAATATTTTTTTTGATACTCTCAAACATAAATTCAAAACTACAAAAAAGATCCTAATTTAAAAATTCAAATTTTCCTGCACCTCCACATTTGATTTCATGCACACATATGCAGGTGTGTAGCCATTTCATTCTTAATCAAATGTGATACCATTAATCAATCAATTGCATCATTACATATGAACCTATTCATACAATCAATAAATCATAATCTCAATTTATAGATGTAAGATAACTGAAAGTTAACAAAATAAACTACTTCTTATATCTAGAAGCATGTCTCTATAATTTGGAATCAAAGTTTTTGATCATAATTCGACGTTCAATAACATGGCAATTTACTAAAATGTGTTCAATCAATATCAGTGCCGATCCTGAGTCGGAAAGGGCCCTATGCGAACTTGGTCACAGGGCCTTTTACAAGTTAAAGTTTTTTCTCACCAATGGTTTCATAATAGCTAATTAGATGTTTTCAATCTATTGTGCAGTTTGATTTGGTTAATCCATATAATCCATCTTACCTGCTATATCTTATTAGACATGTCGAGTTTTTTTTTTATCATTCGGTGCTAACGTGTTTCTTCATTTGACAAGGCTTGATACTTGTATAAGCAAACAATGTCTCGTGGATTACATGGAAAGAAGAAACCAAATCATGAAAGTCAGTTTTGTGTTTTTTTTGTAGTCGGCAACTCTGAATAAAAGTTTTATGAAAATTAAAACAAAAGAATATTTCCAAAATATGTGCGACATGGATAAAACAAACACCAAGTATACTATTGGTTGGGTGTTTAGAGTGCATATAAATGACTTGAGGTTCAATATTCCTCTCAAAAGCTAATTTTTAAGCTTATTGGTGTTTAGAAAAAAGGCCTTCCTTGTTGTTCCTTGTGCAACGCACCTCCTGCACCCCCTTAGGATTGGCCCTACCCCTTTAGGATTGGCCCTGATCAATATCATGAGACTTCATCATGTAAGGCAGTGGATACATTTTCTACGAGCAATTAAGAAATAATGAATTATCTAACTATGTCTCTTGATTTCCTCATAATGCCACCTTATGTAAATGAAACATCTCTAGGAGTCCCTTTGCGTACCAAAGAAATAAAACAAAAATGGACATAGTTTTCAGACATATCTTTACTAGAGCATCTAGTTCAGATCTTTTCATAAGAATAATTACATGGATTGAAATTAGACCTGCTACACAAATTGCAAATATGATATTCTTGAGTAAGGAGTAAAAATACCAAGAAGTTAGAAAACAAATTCTCTGACTCTGCACCCACCAAAATTCAGGATTACATCTACTTGATCAAATTCTTTGTCCTCAACCCAGTTCAAACAAGCAAAGGAATACACAAGTGAAATTGAACAAGCTTTTTTTTTTTTCCGGAAAAGAGGCGAACCTCATTCAATATATTCATAACACCGATTTTGCGAATCGGAAACATTACAATAGCGACCTTTCAAGTTCATCATACATTCATCAGTTCCATCATATCTACCCTAATTCTTGAACAATTCTAACCCTACAAACATAACTACCATTTCAGATTTCCAAGAGGACTCAGCCTCAACAAAGGGCCAAATTGATTTTACTACAAAACCAATTTGTGTGATCACGTTAGCGATGACCAGGATTAAAACCAACCCAAAGTTCTCAAGATCATGTACAATCAAGTAACATGATATGTTTTCAAAGTAATAGTATCTCCCTAAGTCTAAGTAACAGTAACTCCCTAAGTCTAAGTAACAGTAACAATGTCTAATGTAACAGAGGTCATCTAAATCGGTCTTTAGCGGTCTGAATCGGATCGAATCATACTGAATCGGCTTGAGAGTCTTGGTAACAGTGGTTGTAGTTGATGAAAAAAATGATGTCCTTGATCTTTTTTTTGTTGTCTTTGTTTCCTTAATAAGATTTGAAGATGATGATTTTGTTGCTGCTGTATGTAACACTCCATAGAACAACTTGAACTCACTGAACAGGTCTTCAACCGAATCGAACATATCAAAGCTCAGTAAAAATGTCAGATCTAGTCTATTAGAGACGAAATAGACCTTAACACTAAAGCAGAAACAAGGAGGAGTTACAGATGGAAGCACCATACACATCTTTAGGCATAAATCAGCTAATGAAAAATTGAAAAGATAATCAATAATGGAAACCGATCTACCCGGAGTTGTCGGAGCTGCGGTTGTTGTTGCGACTTTGCTGAAACTCATAATTGTAAGTGAATGAAAGACTTGATCTCCTCTCATCAAAGATGAAGAAACAAACCTGCACAAAAGGGCCAAAGAAACTCCCAAAACCAAACTTGAAAAAGCAACAGAGCAGGTCGATTTTCTCCGATTAACAAACTAAAATTATAGAAAAATTATAGGGATAGTTGATAGAATAAGCAAAGAGGATTGGGTGTGATTTGTTCTGCTAAGATCTGCTCCAAAGGAGCCGATCTGAGCAAAACAGCGACCAAAACAATATAGGGTATATTTTCGGTTTTCAGAGAAAGAGAGAAAGAGAGGAAAGAGGAGACTAAAGTTGAAATTGAACAAGCTAAAATGCTTTATCAGGTAACTAGGAGGCTCAAACAAACATCAAGAGCATGTCAAAATTTTAGCACCATACCCGCCCGATTATGACTGAGAGGTTCTCCTACCCGCCTAGCCGAACCAGCTAATCCTTTGTCACCAACCTCCGGACAAACTGAGGGAACCTTCGTAAACACCAGTAGAACCGCTGTCCAAATGGACCGTGTGGGTCCTACTTTACAGGACACAGTATTTGGATCTGTATCAAACAAGCTGAGATGCTGCCACATCACGTTGGATACTTACGCGGGAAATGTAAGCACATATAATAGTGGACCTCGTCATAAATATGATGCCTGACAAATCATTGTAGCTACCGAAGACATTTCTCGCTTTTTCTTTCTTTCTCAGTCATCAGCAATGGAGGAAGCTCTGCTACCAGCAACCAAAGAGAAGGAATCATGGGGTACATATCAATATATGGGAAGATCAAATTCATTTATGCCTACTGGTTCTGTTGGAACTGATCAACTCAGCCTTGAAGAAATTCGATCTGCTGCTTCTGTTTTCTCTGGTTATCCCCCATCAATTCATGCTGCTTTGATTACTACTCCTGAACCTGATCCTAACGGTACTTGCTACTCCTACTTGTGTTGTTGCTTGATTTGTTGACTTTAGGGTTTTTGATAATTTAGGTTGAATTTTCTACTCCATGGATGTTCCTTAGTTTTCATTTCTTTTTTGAATTGATTTCAATTTGAAGAAAAATAAATTGATGCATGAGATTGAAGTAATCTGTTAGGGTTTCGGATATCAAGTTGGCCATATTGCTTGATTTTCTTATCAAATGGGAAGAAACTGAACTAGTCCACCAATTGATGAATTAGGGTGGCTGAGACTAGGAAATGCTTGTTGCCATAGCAGAATGTGAGCCAACTGTTCAAAGTAATTGTGGTTCTCGTGATTGCCCTATCCAAGGAAGCTACGATATATCTAGGGATTGACCTGAGAAAACAATTTTCAAAAGTACTTAGTTATAGCAAAAGAATCAATGTCATCTTAATTATAGTGAGGTTTTGCTTGCTGTTGGTCTGTTGTTCTTTTAAACACCTTCCAGTTAAATGCTGAATTTACTGGAAGGGTGAACCTAGACAAAGGGAGAGAAGTGTGAACCTAGACTTGGCTGTTTCCTATTCAGTCATTTCCAAACACTCCTTTGCAGACTTGATTAGCTATTCCTGTACCTACCAGACGATTTAAATGATTATAATCTTTGTGTTTTGGACACTTTGAGATGACAAGAACCTAGGAAGTAGGAACCACAAAATTTGGGGCCAACTCGCCTCCAACACAAGCATGCTCAGTTTCGCATCTCTTCGACTTAGCTATGAGTCCGAATAGCACTAGTTGTTGTATTACATTACGAAAGTGAATGTTTGTTGTGGTTCTTGGTAACAGTTTAGTTACTTCTTGACCACCTATTTTGTAGTGGTAGTCTGGTTCTGGCAAGAATACTTATCAAACAACCTTCATATCTGACCTGCCTTGGATATTCGTCTTTCATGTTTTACTTCATTGAGTTAGTATAGGAGGTTCCTTTTTCACAGTAATTCACTTTGTATGCAGAGCAAGCTGTCATTTATCAAGGTCAATATGGAGGAGTTACATCTGCAAATACTTATGGTGAAACTGGAAGGTGAGATTGATAAATGGTTCCTGTTGGAAAAGGACTCTGTGAGTACCTCAAATTGACATCTTTATGGTGAATTCTGGAGTTTGGTTTGACAAATCCCAGCTTACCTAGCCTATAACCGAGAACAAAATACTGTTTTCACTCCGATTTTATTTTTCTACTCATCATATTCTGTACACTTCTTTAGACTATGCCCTCAAGACCTAAACTGGTTTACTAGCATTTTACCTCGTAAACCTGTCCTTTATGGGATCCTGGAGATGGCAGCACCACCTCCTCGCCTGAGCTCCCTTGCACTACTATTTTCTAGTCTATTGGCATCTTTACAATGTGATCCCTCCTTTATACGAGTTTAGCTGTGCTTGAATCTATTCTCACCTGAGGAAGCTCCATGTTTTTTCTTTTTACTAAAAAATAACTGCGTCTTTCTATTTGATAGGCAACTTTTGGATGAAGTGGAGATAAGAGAGTTACTAATCGATTATGTTGGACATCGTTGCTGTTGGGGAAGTCGCCCAGCTCGGACATGGCAGATTCGTGCAGTGGAAGACTGCAATGTATATGTGGGAACACTAGATACTTTTATAGAAGAGAGAGAAAGTACTACAGAAACAGAGCCATATCTTGGTGGGAAAATAGATGGAAAAGACAAGAGTCCTGAACTTGGGTTGTGGGAATTGGATCTAAGGTCTGAGTTTCCTCTGCTATTTGTCCCACACAAAGAAACTCGGACTAAGATTCCTCATTCTGAAAAGATTGAGAAATGTTCAGGTAATTTATTTTTCTCATATAGTGTATTTGGTTGCTGTTTGTTAAGATATTGTTGGGACCATAACCTAAATAGCAAAACTACAGGTTGTGAAGGACGAGGTGAGCTTCCATGTCGCACTTGTAACGCAGGTCAAGCACCTGGGCATTACAAAGAAAATCAAATGACTGAGTGCAATGTCTGCTATGGGAGGGGCCTTGTTGCTCATAGAGATGGATCTGATACAATGTAAGCTGATTTTCACCATCCATTTAAACCTAGGCTTGTTTACTACTACCTCATTAGAATACAACTGATTCCGTCATTGATTATGTGATTAATAAGCCTGTATGGTGGTGGTTGTGTTCACTTGGATCAATTTTTTTTTTTTTTATGTTCCTGCAGATGTAAGAAATGTAATGGCAAGGGAAAGCTTCCTTGTGTTACTTGTGGTTCCCGTGGACTGATGAAATGTGAAACTTGTGAAGGACGAGGTTCTCATGTTACCCGCAATGTTGCCACCGTTAGATGGTAAGTCAACTTGTTTCACTGCACATGATAACCATGCCTAGTTTAGCCTTTTAACTTTAATGTTTAGCGTATATAATAATAATAACCATACATAGTCGAAGCACAAAGATACAGTTGTTTTCAGCTAGTGTAAGATAAAAAGAGGGGTGTGTTTTTCATGCTAGATAAATCAATCTAGCATATCCAATTAGAGTGACATTCAAATTGCTGAATGTACAGGAAAACACTTTCAACCCGAAAAGTAAGTGCCACAAGCGGTGCAGCATCAGTTCCGGATGAGGTCTTTCACAGAGCCAAAGGGATACAACTCTGCAACATACAGGCATATCAGTGCACACCTGCCTTTTTCGCAGACTCTTACTTCCTAAACAAATTCTCCTCAGATGTTATAGCAGAACGAGCCCATGTTCCTCCTGCAGCAAGAATAATTTGTGAGAGGCATATCATATCTGTTGTTCCCGTGACTCGTGTTACTATGGCCAAAGGAAACCAGTCCTTCAGCTTTTACATTATTGGAGTTAGTCGAGAGGTGTACCTAAAAGATTACTATCCGTCGAAGTTCTGTTGGGGACTCTGCCCATGTTTTGAGTGGCTGAAGCTATAGCTTGATTAAAACCCCTTCCTTATACTCAAGAAAGCTCAGAGACTGAAATTTGGTTGTATATGATTTACATTTCCATAAACTTGTTCTTTCTCTTGTATTTATGTTCGTCTTTTGTAATATTAGTATTTATGTTTGTCTTTTGTAATATTACGTTGTTGAACCAATGTCATCTAAGCTTTCTTAACCTATCAGTTATATCATCCTCCGAGGGAATAAAAATGTAAGTAAGAATTTATACGTAGGTGGATTAAAGTTTATAAAAAACCGTGGTATTTAAGAGATCAAAATTTTTGAGTAAATTATAAAAATTTTGCACTTTCAACCCTTACGTGTATTCATACGAATTTATATTTGATTGGACCAAAATTTGAAATCGCAACCCTAACATGTAGGGGCAGCAAGATCAAGCAAGCAATTTAAGGGTGTATTCTTCTTTGTGAGTACCCTGGACTGACCAATGAACACATGGATCAACCTCATTGACTGATTTGACAACTGACTCTAAAACAACTGACTGCAACCCCAAACTCTGTGCCCAATCCTCCAATACTCCAGCTGTTCAGCTCCACATTCAGCATTTGGTCCTCTATCATGATATCTCCCTTTTGCCCCAAGACAGACACCTGCAGGATTTCTAATAGTTAATCCACTACTTCCTATTGTGAAAGGCGGGAAAGATTGGCATGGTAAGATTTCTGCATGAACCCTATATCTAACGATAGAAAATAGCCAGTAGTTCAGGCTTCTATTTTCAATTGGCGGGTAATTTTTAGAAACATCTTACCAAGGCGGTTTATCTCATTATTGCTGGGTATTTCTGTCCTTGGGGTTGCTTTCCTTATTGCTGTAGCTAGTTGATTTCCTAACTTAGTTCTCTATTTGTTTCTTAAGATTTGTGGGTTGCTTATTTTTAGAGCTCAGCAGCCTATAAATACTCTTCTCCAGAACTTGCGAGAAATATAAATTTCTTAACTCAGGTGGCTAATCCTTGATCAAATTTATCATTGGGGTTCTTCTGTTTGGTGCTGAAACCTATCAATTTCCAAAACTCTGACATGGCAGCAACATACGATCACAACACTTATTTGGCTAACACAAGTGCCTACCCTCCTCAGTCAGATCTTTGGGGCGATGAAGAGGTGGTTGACGTACATCCATATTACAGTACTCATTCCGAAGATGATTCTGTTGATTCTGATGATTCGCGTGTGCGCTTACAAAGGTGTGATAAAATTGCTAAAAAGAAGAAGAAGAAGAGCAAAAATAAAGAATGTCAGCAGTGGTTGGCTTCCTGGTGTAAGGGAACTGGAAGCCCCCCCAAATCTGGCCAATTTTGTTTGGATTACTATGTATCTACAGATGGGTATTTTAGACCAGGAAGAAAAGGAGGACATGGAGTTATAATTCGGGACAATAGTGGTAAACCGGTTGTTGCTTCAGCTTTTACTTCTACAGAAGCAAAATCTTTCCTTTATCACCACGTGAAGGCTTTGGCTGTAGGCGTCGAATTTGCAGTAGAATATTCTCTAGAAGACATTCAATTGTTTTGCAATGAAAAATATGTTGCTCGGCTTGTTAACAGCGCTATCAGGTCATCAGTGAATGGATGTACAAAGCATCCTAAAGAATGTTTTGATGTTATCTGTAAGAGGTGTATCAAGAATAGTACAAAAAGTGATTACAAATTGGTTTTCCCTCTCCTAAAGTATATAGCAGCGGCGCTACTCGATTTGGTTGTGCCAGTGCATGTCGAAAAAGTTCCAAGAGATCTAAACAGAGCAGCAGATTATTTGGCCAGGAATGGTGCACCCGGGATGGAGGTGCTGAGTCCTTCAGGGATTCCAGATGCATTGAAGGAAATTCTCTGCGAAGATTATGAGTCCGAAAGTTATGGGCTGCCTGTTTGTCCTTAGCTTAATCAAGATGGGTTTCCAGACGAATCCAAGGAAATTCTGGGCTTCGTCGCTGGTGGTGGCTGATCTTTACCGTTAGATGGTAAGTCAGCTTATTGGGCCGACCGAGCGAAGCGAGGGAGGTCCTTTATATGGCCACTTTTTTGTAAATCTAAGTGATCAATTACCACAAAAAGATTGAGAATGGTCCATCTTTGAAAAACCAAAAATATCCTCTCTTTTAGTCCAATTACTATAACTCCTTGTGTGTATCCTATCTTTTCGGGGTATAATTGGAAAGCAAACTTTAATATAACATATTTAAAAATCCGTGCCTTGGAATTTTACAAATTTTATCTTGTTGGAAAGCTAATAAAAAAATCTATCCAACGAGCACAAACAACAATATCAAATTAGAGTTTTTACGAAAAATTCGGAGGTATTTATCATTTTAGGCACAATTTTAGAAAATTAAATGTATATTCATTATGCAAACCACCACAAAAGATACATAATACTTTATGTAGCAAAATTTTGGTTTATGCATCAACTAATTTTCCGTTCCAACTAATAAAACGATGTACTCCCTCCGTTTCAAGAAAAATGATATTTTAATTTTAGGCACAATTCTCGAAAATTGATTGGATAGCCATTATGCAAACCACCACAAAGGATGCATAACACATCATGCAACCATATTTTGGTTTATGGATCGACTAATTTTTCGTTTGAGAAAAAGTGATACTTTCACAACCCGTTTAGGAAAAGTGAAACTTTCGCTCCGTTTGGGAAAAGTGATACTTTCGCTCCGTTTTGAAAAAGTGATACTTTCGCGGTTTTGGAAAAAGTGATACTTTTTCGAAACCGGCGAAAGTATCACTTTTTCGAAACGGGCTAAAGTATCACTTTTTCTAAACGGGGCGAAAGTATCACTTTTCTAAACTGGGAAAGTAATCGCAGACGAACCCCATGTTCAGATTCTTTTTCGGTCGGCCCTCCCACCGTGTCAACGGTTGTACTAGTATAATAACCATTCATAGTCGAAGCACAGAAAGTTATGCAGATCCAATTAGAGTGACATTCAAATTGCTGCATGTACAGGAAAACACTTTCAACCTGAAAAGTAAACTAGATTTTGTGCCCGTGCTACGCACCGGGCAGACCCGAAAACCATCCATCGTCATTTTATTTTCTTTTAACCATAGTTTTGGTTTTTATTTGGTGTCGCCGGGTTTCCACCGCCTTGTTGTGATGCATTTTTGATTTGGTGTGGCTCGGCTTCGCCTCGCCCCGTCGTGCATTTTTTATTCGGTATGGCTCGGCTTCGCCTCGTCCCATCGCTTAGGATTTTTGATTTGGTGTGGTTTGGCTTCGGCTCCCCTCGTCCCAATGCATGCTTAGGATTTTTTGATTTAGTGTGGCTTGGCTTCGCCTCTCCCCGTCACTTAGGATTTTTTATTTGGTAGGGATCGACTTCGCCTCGTCCCGATGCATGCAAAGGATTTTTAATTTGGTGTGGTTCGGCTTCGCCTCGCCTCTTCCCGAGGCATGGCTCAGCTTCTCCTCACCCCATTGCTTAGGATTTTTGATTTTGTGTATTTTTTTTTTTATCTTTGTTCAGTAAAGACTGTTCGTAAAAGATGGTGTTGTTGTCCTATAAGAAGAAGGACACTTCTTAATTTCATTCTTTGTTGTTGTGAGTCACTAACAAATCCAACCCTTCCGAACTCCGTCAAACTACCTATCTGAAAGTTCAAAATAGGAGCTGAAAGAAATATATAAATCCATTTCCAGTAGCATTCAACAAAAACAATAACCAATGTACTTATTAATTAATATATACCTAGAGTGGAAAATTCATATCAATATAGAAAATTCACTATTTGTACCGGAGTACCAAAGAGTGGAAATATCCATATTAATATACAAAAAGCATATGTGAAACCAAAATGAACCCCGGGCTTTATGTTTCCAATAAGCAACAAAAATCTGGCTCCCCTCAATTGTGTTTGCAAGGCCTCGAGCATGTCCGGACTGAAAAGAAACACAAAACAAAAAATAAAAAGTATCGGCAAGAGCCGAGAAAGTATGTCAATATCACTCTTTAGTTTTCTATTATGTACATATGTGTATGTGCAACATTTCATTACTCCTGGTTCGACCGAAATAATACTTCTTTCATTGGCACTTGGGGCTCTTCATTACCTTGACATTTGGGCAAATTGGTTTCAAGGGAGGACTGAATCATACTTCGACAAATGATTTCGATCTGTCTATCTAATGTATATCAATTTGTGTGTTAAATCTGTACCCACTTCTTCTCTTGTTGTGTAATATTTGAAATTTGGTTAATGTGTCATATTTTTCTAAGACATGGAGAAAAGAGAGCAAGAAATCATCTAATCATAACATAACTGCATAATTTAGGGCTTCAAAGAAAGGACAATGATTATGCACAACAATGATAGCAAGTATGTAGAGAAAGAAAAAGATGAATCACTCAATGATTATGCCTAAATCTCCCTATATTTTTGGTTCCAATTTCATAGTGGTCCTTAAAGAGATTTAGAAACACAAAATGGAAATATCAGCAGTGGCTAGTGGCCAAGGAAACAGACCCCAAAAATGTGTAAACAGAGTAGAGTGTCCTAGCATTATGTAGAGTGGTAATGAATAGCATAGGATATCCAAAGAACAAAAAAGCAGATGATGCAATGAAAAGGATTAGACCCATTTAGTGGGACCCATATGAGGAGTGTTTAACGAGAGATGAGATTTCATATTATGAGCATATTATAACGCTACACATATCTACATTGAAACGTCACCGACTTCCGGGAACAAAAAGAAGACTTTATGGAGACTTACCCGTAAACTCTGTGTGGAGAGTGGTTGTGAATATTAGTTGTGAGATGCAAACACCAAAGACTATCGAAGTTATGTGTGGTATTTTCAGCCTACTCTAAACTAATCACTATAGAAAACTAATATTCTAAGGTTAAATCCCGCATAGACGGAAGCCTAACAAAATCCAAAGCATCTTGGCGACCCCTTGACCCGGTCTAGGACTTCCTTCTCTTAAGCATTAACAAAGCCTGCCTTTGATTAGCTGCTGTTTGATATTAGAAGTGATGATAGGTAAAGGATGTTGTCTTGAAGAAAATTCTCTCTATGCAACAAGTAACACTATTAGACCGCCAACCTCTCCCTAACAGTTCTCGACCTTTTGCAGCCAATGGAAGTGACTCCGGCCACACTGTGTGTCCAACTCCAACCACACCATGGAACTCAAGCTTCCCTCGTTCAATTTCTCCAAGATCTACATACATCAAAAGATTATTCACATTAATCAATAATGAGCAATTAAAATTGTACTCAAAATCTTAAAATGACAGTGCCTTCGGTTTTATGGACTTTCGAATCATGTCTCAAGTCGGGTTATGTTTTAAGGACAATCTTAGCTAAAAATAAGCGAAGCAAAGTGAATAATCACTAGGACTCTAGGGGATCTACGTATATATGTTTATTGTTCATATTCATTTGTGAGAAATCGGGATCAAACGATTTGAGTTTTCAACCACATTGGCATTCGGTTCCATGGAGACTTTTAAACCTACGTGGCTACATCCCTTCCATCTAGTGGTCAGGGTTTTGGACTTCTTTCATCGGGAAATTGATACTGGAGGATACAAATTTAAAGGAATCAAACCCCAAAGGTGTTGTGCATTTCTCCTTTCCTTATCTCATTACCCGTAAAACAAAAAAAAAAAAAAAAGTCGAAAAAGAGAGACCGAAATCGGATACAATTAGGTTAATTAGAAATTCGGTTGAATTGATCCTTTGAATATCTACCTCACATGAAGACCCGATCATATGTAGTCGTGCACGGGCACAAAGTAATCTCAACTGTTTGTGTAGATTCTATAGCATTATAATAGTAGTTGTGATTGAGTCAATGGTGTTGAGGATCAACACTCCACCCAAAAACCATATACTTATTCTTATAAACTAAATCCGATTATGTGTTACGGTTAATGCTTTGCAATGAAAAACTTGAGAACCTAACTTACGTTTTAAAGCCTCCTCAAAAGTAAACTGGAATCAGCAATTCTCACTGCAATGAAAAATAATAGCATAAATTTCATAATGAGCTTCCTAGGACTCCATTATTCCTCTAATACAGTTTGATAACCTTAAAAATAAGAAATATTGAAGATCAATCTAAACTTACTCTTGGTTTTACTCTAATTCTATTGATTGCTGTAAAAATCGATTGTGGGTTTACCTTGATGTTGGAGTGCCAAGAGATGATCACTTTGTTTTTTTATGCCATCTGCAAGAGGGATTAGATATAGTTCCCCCTGGGATGGGAGGATGGATTGTCTTAATCATAGTTTGATCTAAAAGTAAAATTAGGGGTTTTTCTTTGATGGATTACCTGTATGTTAACAATTGAACGAAACACACGTTTTGATTGCTATCAAACTCTGAAAAAAAAAAAAAAAAAAAAAACTTAAGAAATCGTACTTGCATGAGGATTAAATATAGTTCGTCTTAATCATAGTTTGATCTAAAATTAAAATTAGGGGTTTTGAGTTTGATTGCTGTCAAACTCTGATTAAAAAAAAAAAAAAAAACTCAAGTAAGAAATCATACCTTGCAAAATAAAAAAAACAGTGAACAATCAAAAACATCATTAATCATTAATCAGTAAATCTAAACGAAATTAAACAGTGAATGAAAGAAAGAGAGCAATATAGTAGAGATGCGGCAGGAGTAAAAAAAGGAGGAAACAACAATACCTAAACCCCAAATTGAATCTCATCTTCAAACTTTCCTTTAATCGACAAAATCCTAAACCCTAACAGTATCTCATCTTCAAAAACTGTATCTGCAAAATAACTATTGCTGTTAACAGAAAACGAAGATTATGAAAACGGAGATTATGAAGTAGGTATTCGCGGTTGATAAGGTAGAAGATATTTGAGATTTTCTTACCTAGAAATCCTCTGTTTGATTTAGTTTCTTTGCATGAGTTTTAGAAGAGAGACCTCGGAAAAGGGACGAGATGGTGTACACAGAAACAATGAAGAACAGAAAGACGCTGAAAGAGAAAGTCTTTGTTTAGGCTTTTTTCCCGGTGTTTTTTTGGGCGTTTTTTTTGCTGCCAAAACAGTTTTTTTTATGTTAAATTCATATAATTTGAGAGAAAGTGGAAGGGAGAATTTTCAAGGAGGCGGTGACGCTCACCCAAGGATGGGTATTCTCACCGCGCGACGCATGGCCTCGCATGGCTTAGGGGTTTAAAGGAGTAGAATTCCTAGTTAGTAATTCTCCGAATTATTCTCGAATGATTCGCGAACGTATCCGAATTGACCGCATCCGAATGATACTTCCGAACTATTTTAACACCGAACCTAGTTCCCGGATTATATGGACCTCACGAATGATTCGCGAACGTATCCGAACCTGGCCGAATCCGAATGATACTTCCGAACTGGATTCAAACGCCCAACCTCGCTCTCCTGTAGGTAACTCTCTGACCAGAGTTCTATTGATTGGTTTTTGTTTGATTTTGTATATACTTTATATTTAAATATAATTATTCAGTTAAAATTTTCTATTAGTAGTTGTTTAACCAGTGTTTTATGGGTTGATTTTTGTTTAAAAGTCTAAAAACTCGTTTTGTAATACATTTATGCGATTAAATTGTTTACTTCTTGCTAAATAATCACGCTAAAATGTTTTCTTCCATCTTATAAATCATATCAAATAAAGTTAGTCTCGTAATAAGTCATAATACTTATCAATTTATCATATATGTAAGCCGAATTTTAAGTGCCGAACTCACATTTATGAAACGAATTTGCACGTCACGTATGCCGTTCCGAACTCATCGTCCGAACAACGAACCGTTGACCGAATTTTGACCCAATCCGACCTATCCGAATCATGTATAATTCCCGTACGTATGCCGTCCCGAACTACTACCCGTACCCCGAATTGCTAACTAGGGAGTAGATTGTGGATGAGGTCTTTCGCAGAGCCCAAGGGATACAACCCTGCAACATACAGGCATATATGTCAATGATATGTATTTTTTATTTTTACTAGTATAACAGGCACGCGCTATGCCACTCCATTCAAACTAAAATCATACTTTTAATTTAATAATTTTTCAATCGGAACTTTATCTTTATGGAGTAACTGTATTTTTCAAAGACAGAAAGACTTCTCTATATAAAACATCTTTCATGAACGTTCCCAAACTATATGTAATTTGAGTTAACTTTATAAATTTGCAAAGTCAAAAAAAGCTACATAATCGTACATACTACAATGTTACAATATTGGCTCTGAACACTTATTTAACAATTGAGAACAAATTTTGAATGGATGTAAGTAGATTGCAAATCCGTTGTACTTGTTTCTTTGTTATTATTTTGGTTGCCACTTACAGTAAGCATTACAACAACATTCACGATCATTTCTCCTCTCTATCATGGATGCGGCGATGTTCCAACTTTGACACCCTATCATTCTCCGACATAAAAATGCTTGTTCCACTTGCTGCCCTTACTTTTTGCCTTATGAATGTTCCAGCTGTTGATGTTGTGCCTAGGCCAATGAGCCTTGGGCTTCTACGCTGGCCGAAATAGGAGTCATGTTTCCCTTTTGCTGCCATAATATCAAATTATAATGCGAGAAACTGAATATGCGCCAATAATTGTCACATTCGCTCCAACAAACCAACAACTTTATTTACATTTCACCCACAAACGCACCAAAATTTCTCATTTTATGTAAAGTCATGTTATGATTATGTTCGCACTTTGGAAACGTGGCTATGGGGAGGAAAGATTTTCATTCATCATCAACCACAAAAGTAAAAGTACATTCCTCAAAACATTCAATTTTGCTTGTTCCGTTCAATATAAAAATCAAGTTCATTCACATGGTGCACCAAACTTAACCAATCTCAATTGGCATATCTTTATTCTCTAAACTTAAAAATTCATATAATTTCACTTTTCAATGTTTTCATAACGATTAACGGCCACCAAAATTTAGCTTAAGAATACTCGTTTAACTTTCTTATATAAGTATGGGGAAAACAAATCTGAAACCAAAAGGAAGACAGCTGACCTTTTGCAATGTCAAGCTTAATGACCGAAGGAACTGTATTATGAGTTCTCTTTTGTCTGATAACGTTCTTTGGATGGTTTCAATTGTTTGTACCTGTATAATAAACTTATTATAGTAGTGACCTCACACTCCTCTAATAGCACCGTGTTTCAAATGACCAAAAGTTTTATAAATGTCGAACTTAGCAACCCAGAGTGATCGCCAAAGCAAAATCGGAATTTGAACTCAAAATGCCACGGGACACTACCAAGATTACTTTCTCAACACAATACAACAATGATATAAGAGAAGAAGAAGGAAGATTGATACCTGGCAAGTAAATGGGAGTGCGGCAACATAAGGACACTTTGGAGTCAATCATATGCTTGACTTTCGGGAAATGTTATTCTTGACCTGGTTAATAATTTGAATCCAGATAAGTTCACAATTTTCATTTTTAAATCGAGATAATAACAAATTGGAGTTATCCTGTAAACCTAGGCTAGCAAATCAAAGTACAGACAGATTCATGTTTTTCCTTGATGAAAAAAACAACAACGAGAGTTTCCTGGATTTAATTGATTCCAATAAGTCATACAGCTAGAAGAAATGAATACTGGTGGCATGTTATCAAAAAATTATTTCAGGAGGCATGGCAAACCATCAAGTAGCAATAGCAGAAGGTTGCACAAAATGGGAGCCCAACTCACAGGTAGATAAAATGAGTAACATGCAGTTTTGTACTTGACAATGTGACTGTTTAATTGAGGCTTCATTTCATCAAAACCATTAAATCTAAACCCGTTCAAAAATTTAAGGTTTTGTATTGAAAATTAACATTTGAAACTCACCCTGTAAAATCTCACAATGAGTTTTACACTTGAAGCATATTTCTTACCTTCAACAATTATATCTCTGTTTCTTACTTCTTTTCCCGCGTACGTCACCACCACCATCACCACGGATTACCACCACCAACAACCACACTAATATGCAAAAACAGGCAAACCCATAGATTCAATGCATATGAATTCTGAAAAAAACTTAACAATTTTGATCAAAATTTCAGTTCAATTAAATCCTAGGTTGTATACCTCCCTCTATATAGTGAGTTGGGGATTTAAGATAGTAAACTAAAGATGATAAACAGAATCCTTACCTGAAATTCGCAATTCCGAGTTCTAGGTTTCGTCTCCTACATATGCATCAGCCTCTAAAAATGGACAACCCAATCCTCTGATTCAACTCTTAGGTTTTTAATTCAAATGTCGACCTTCAATTTTTACCCAATCCTGTAATTAAACTCTTAGGATTTTCAGTTCAAATCTCGAACTTCAATTGTTCAAATGAGATTTCAATTTTTTCGACAACCGGATTTGGGGATTTTGCGATTGAGTTAGATCCTCTAAAACCTAGCTTCAGAATCACATAACCATAGTTTTTTTTCTTTGACATGATTATGATTAGGCTTAGTCCTATGGGCTAGATATCTAGCTGCTAGATTGGCCATCCACGTCAGCCTGGGCAACCTCCTAAGTCCTATGGTATTGCTAATCTAGCCGCTAGTCGCTGAACAAAACAGCGTCCGACGCTGTTCCAAACAGCGTTTGACCTGTCAACAACGCTGAACCAAACAGCATCTCAAAAAAGTTATGTCTACTGATTTTTGGTTAGCTAGTCTCTACGCTAGATTGGACTAGTGAGAGGACACGTTCACATTATACGTTATATTAGCTATTAGTCTACTGAGAGGACATCCCCACGTTCACCACTCATTGTACCATATATATTTATAATAAGATAATAAAAAGCATCAGCTATTAGTCTACTGTGATGCATATTAGAGATAGACAGAGGGTCTAGTGATTGAGAGGGTCTAGTGTGAAGTGACCGATGAGAAAAAAATTTTGGTGAATTGGCCGGCGCGTTTCCATTCGGCGTTGATGCGCAAGAATATTCTTCCAAGCGCTGAATCGTTCGGCGTTGGACCACTTTTTGAGCGCTGGATCATTCAGCGTTTCAATCTCGCCGATAGTGCGACTGCGAGCAACTGCTAGGAGAGAGAAGTAGCCAGATTGAGTGTTAATTTTTTTCCCACACTTTTTTCATGATTTGCAACACTTTTTGGCCAATCTAGCAGTCCAATCTAGCCCATAGGACTTAGCCAAATACTTTTTGATCAGTTGAGATAGAGAAGTGGAGGGTTTCGAGTTCTGTGTTGTGTCGATGGGTTTTTTCTTTCGACGGAGATAAGAAACAGCAAATAGCCAAATACCCTTGGCTTGGTCGGAATTTACGAAAAAGAAAAGAAGAGGAGAAAAAACACGAAGGGGTAGTTTAGTCAGTTCTCTGTAAACCGATGAAAACACCTCTTTTGTCCAAGCTGACGTGGATGGCCAATCTAGCAGCTAGATATCTAGCCCATAGGACTAAGCCTAATATAAGATTATTTTTTTTTGTGATATATTACGATTGTTTGAACCTGCGTCATCTAAGATATCTTTCGTGGGAATAAAAACGTAACTATGAATTTCAACACGAATTAAGATTATCTTTTGATGGAACCAAATTTGAGACATACTTTGCACAGCCTACATCTTACATGTATTGTGGTTGTTATCACGCCAGTGCAAGCAGTCCGCAGAATCAACAGGGCAGCAAGACCAAGCAACCAAGTATTCTTGGTCGGTGAATTAACTAATAATAAGCTTAAGATAAACTTTCTCAGGGTTAGTGTTTGAAGAGTACAAGGAAATGATTCATTTCAATGAAAGAACAAAAGGGCTTTAGCCAATTGTGCTTAAGATAAAGCTATTGTGCTTTTATAAGCACAATTGGGGGACTATTCTACTGTCCAAAAAAATTTCATCCAAAAAACTTTACTTCCATAACTTAATAAAACGCATCTTTTCCTGATTCTAAAAACCAAAACTCATAAAGACCCTAGTGAGTTTAGGCCCATTGGTTTTTCTAATACATCTTACAAGATCATAACTAAATTACTCGCAAATAGAATGAAAAGCTTGTTGGATAAGGTTATTCCACCGTATCAATCGGCTTTTCTATCTTCTAGGCAAATTTCGGACAACATTGTTGTTTCTCACGAGATTGTGCATACAATCAAGAAAAAGAATGAAAAGTTGGTTGGTTGGGTGTTAAAATTGATATGTCGAAGGCTTTCGACGGGGTCAGTTGGGTTTAAATAAAAATCTTTTGCATTCGGTTTTAGTCAAGACTAGTGTGACTTGATTTTTTTCAGTGTGTTTCCACTACCTCTATAGCGGTACTGCTGAATGGTAAACCGGGTCAGTTTTTTAAACCTACTAGAGGTTTAAGACAGTGAGATCCTTTATCTCCCTATCTTTTTATTCTTTGTATGAAAGTTTTTTCAATACTGATTTTGGATAATGAAGCCTCGAAACATGTTCATGGTATTAAAATGACTAGGAATACTCAGCCAATTTCGCACCTTCTTTTCGCCGATGATTGTTTGCCTTTTGCTAAAGCCGACTTAGGGGAATATCGTAACCTTTTAAATATTATTGAACAATTTAGTAAAGCCTCCGGTCAACTAATCAACTTCAACAAATCGGGGTTGTTTTTTAGCAAAAAGGTTCACCAAGGCATCAAAGAATGACGAGCAGATTGCTTAAAATCAAAAAAAAAAAAAAATATTAAGGATGTTTATTGGGAGCTCCTCTTTTTGTTGATAAATCTAAATTCAAAATCTTCAATGTCTTAATTGAGAAAATGGAGAACAGAATTCAAGGATGGAGGAGTAAAATTCTTGCCCAGGTTAGTACGATGGTTTTTATTAAACTTTTTTTATCTAGTATTCCTACGTTTCAAATGGGGTGTTTTCGAATTCCTGAGAAGATTACTAAGAAAATGAATGACATTCAAAGAGATTTTTTGTGGGTAAGGATTCGAATTCTAAAGGTGTTTATATAAAATCTTATGCTTTTCTCAGCAAACCAATTGCACGAGGAGGACTAGGATTTAGAGACACCGGTAAGGCCAACCTTGCTATGCTTTCTAAGGTGGCTTGGAGACTATTGGATGAACCTGATGCTTTATGGGCAAAAGACATTAAGGCCAAATATTTCCCAAAATGTTATGCCTTTAATGCAAAGCCGACCAAGGCGGGTTCTTGGATTTAGTCTTGTATTAAGAAAGGTCTAACTCTAGTTAGACAACACTCAATTTTGGAAGTTGGTGATGGTTGTCCTATTGATATAAGAAATGATTAGTGGATCCCCGACTTAGAGGATGAAAAGACGAGGGTACCCATATACACCACAATCTTTAAAATATCCACCTATAAGTCCTCTTACCGAAAGTGATTGTATATGGACAAAGTCGAGACAATACGACAAATCGGTATGCACACTTTGTGTGATCGTCTATGGATACGAGATTGATACAATACAATAATCAAAGTGTGATTACTTGATAATAGGTTCAGACTTAACCAAACTCTATAGGATTACTATCAAGTAATACGGAGTTAATGTTTGCGTGATTTACTTTAAATTATAATAATAACAATTATAATTGCGGAAAAGAAGAGTAAATGACACAACAAGATTTTGTTAACGAGGAAACCGCAATTGCAGAAAAACCCCGGGACTAAGTCCAGAATTGAATACTCTCATAATTAAGTCGTTATACAAAATCTAAACCAACTTCATATAGTTGAGACCAAGCAACTAAAACTAGTTCACTTAGTTTCTTCAGTATCCCTGCGCTTCCGACATTCAATAAGTGCATGCACTTCCTTTGGATCGTATTCCAGACAGTAAAGGAATAACAAATCTGTTTGGTAACAACTCTATTAATTCTTGCCAGATAAAGATATCTCAAGTCATATGCAAAGGCTCTTCCGTTTAAACAAGTAAACTCCTTTTCCTAGTTAGATCAATCCAATATTTATTACCTAAGTAATAAGATTCGTATTTGTAACAAACAATATAGCACTCAAGAGATGTATTAGGTGTTACTGATCTCACGCAACTAATCAATCGAATAAATCTGATTCTAGTTGGTTCCCAGTCGATCAAGGTTTGTGCTACACAAAGATATGAGAAACCAATAATAAATCTTCTTCGTCTTCAGATCTTCTTTAATCTTCAATAAAACATGCACAACACCACTTGAATCTCTTGTGATCAATCACGCACGGGACGGAGTCTGTTAGCAACGGATTATCACAAGATGTCTTTAGATCTACGAACAGTTCTAAATATCCCGTCGACACTTCGATCTAGTTTGAGTGAATCTTATATCAGAAGAGAAGATTCTCAAGAATAAACAAACTAGGTGCAATCAAAGTTCAACAACCGTTAGTCAATCAAATCAGTCGAAAACTAATAAACTGCAATTATCTAGTTTCCCACCAACAGTACTCGTAGAGCTTCTTGATCCAACAGAAGTCTTCAAACGAGCGGTCGTAAGAGATTTCACCTATTAGGGTACTTTCGTCTTCGGATAGACGGATCCACCAGAAACAACAAAAAGATGAAGTTTGCATGGCTCTTAGGATAGTTTTCTAGAAATGCAAACTTAGGTATTTATAGACCAAGGATGTTTCGACACCAAGGAATTTGCAAAACCGAATACTCTCAAGATATGCAATAAATGCCCAAATCGGTTTTCATAATTCCTGGAAATGCTTTGTCCAATATTTTCCGAAATATATCAATAAAAATCTCCAATTAATAAATGCACATTACTAATTTTTATTCTCTAGAGATATGCATTTAATTGCTAGTAAATAAAACATATAGAACTAACAACCTTAAATTAAAAGATTCTTAATTTATTTCGGACCGGGATCTCCTTGAGTAATTAAGGAATAACTTTGAACAATAAAAGATAAGAGTTATTGTCTGTGTTCAAAGTATGTTGACACTTTTCTTTGTAAATCCTCTTTCATATTTACAATCTTGGAATCGATTATACCACACTTCCAGACAAGTTTAGAATTGGTTCATGTGTATTCCAAGAAAACTATGTGATTGATCAAGTATCAAATCACAATCATGGGTTTAATCGGTTCTAACAATCACTAGGATCGTTTATACCTTAATATGGATTACTTGTGATCGGACACACAAGTTACCAGGACCGGTTATGTCAGTTACCAGGATCGGTTACGTCAATTACCAGGACTGGTTACCATATACTCATGGTATTGCTTGTGATTGGTTACACAGGTTAGTAGGATCGGTTACACCAATTACCAATATCGGTCACACCAAATACTAGGATCGTTTACACCAATTACAAGGATCGATTACACAATTCTTTTGTGATCGGTCACACAAATTACTAGGATCGGTCAGACCAATTACAAATATCGATCATACCATCTCAGGTGATTACTTAGGTTCGGTTACACTAATTAATAAAAATAGTCATACCAAATCATAAGTCAGGCATTGTGATTATTTATACCAAGATACATAACAAGTTATGATCGGTTCTACTAACTCACACATATTGGTAATCCAAAGATATGCAATGAATAACAATACCAATAAGCATAGCGATTTCCCTTTCGATTCATAAAACAAGTTCATGAATGTACTTCCTTTAAACAAATGTAAACATTGTTTCCTAGGATGAAATCTTCACCTTTATCCATACACATAATCACAATAGCATTCATATGATTATGTCGATGTCATATCTACGAAGTTCAAAAGACAAGCGTTATACTTCGTATTTTAATTCCTTAATACAATGATCATATCATGTCTCACTACTAGAGTATAATAATTATTCACAGCTTCGCAATTATGTTTTCAATATAGCACAACTTGAAAGATACATTGTGAATGAAACAGTTCAAGTCAATATTACTAACCTCAAGGGGAAGGATGATGTCGTCGTTGTTGTAGCTCGTTACTTATTCACATTCTTCAGGTTTTCGAGTAATACTTGTATGTCTCATATTCCTAGACTTTTTAGTCTAACCTATACGAAGTTGTCTCTAGTACATAATCAAGCGACTCTTAGATGAGTTTTGATTCACTAAAATATGACAACCAAACTTGACATACCAACGCTTGGTGGGTTCAACCGAGCGATGCTCTAACAATATCCTTGTCAATTTTAGTGACAAAACTCTTAATACATATGGATAAACAAATTACAAGAATTCATTATACATACGCTTGATTCCAAGTTTCAACAGTACAATAACCTGCATATATTCAATTAATAAATGTCGATGTTGCCATCTGAATAACAAAGCTTATACTCCCCCTAAAGGTAAGATAGGTAGATTTTCAATCCGAACATCTTTGTTATTCCACTTTTGTAGTCAAGATAACTACCGAGCAATATAGTATGTTTCTCCCCCTTAGTCAATGCTTTACTCTTTCCTTAGATATAACGTTTAAGCACAATTATCCTTTCCTTAGTGATTGAAAATCACTTGTTTAATCCATATATTTCTCCCTTTGTTGTCAAAAAATGACAAAGGTTCGAGCAAATAAAGATCAAACCGAAAGGATCTTACAAATCTAAAATACTTGTACAACCTATAAGAGTTAAGCATGAAGGTTTCACATACCACTTTTGATAACCAATATTAATACCGAAACTACAAGAGATTTAGTTTTAATATGTTATCAAGGAAAACTATCGCCCTAAGAAATTTTCCCTAATAGTTTAACAAATTGACTAAGAAACTTAGTTCCCTTGTTAAACCGATTGTACACATACAATCGCTTATTTCGATAAGACCAAAATAATGATCAGAATTAACTTTATTTCTCTCATCGGGTACTAATTATTCAGACAATAACTTAGACCTTTCACTTTAGACAAGACAAGTACTAGGTTAGTTAACTATTATTTCTTTTCAAGGCATTCGATTAGATTTGAATAACCGAATCCTTCAATTTGATGAGTCTAACTAAGATCAGAATGAACTTAGTTTTTCTTACCGGAATCGAATGGAACTAAACAAATGATCCCGTATTTCATTAAGCCATAAACAATACATACAAACCAAAATAAATTGACTTGCACAATTATTTTCTTAACCAGAAGTAATTGAAACAAACATAGACATTATAGCACCGCAATTGCACTGAAATTTCTTTCAGCAAAAATACTTGATATTACACAATAAAGAAGATACCAAATAATAATCCAAATAAATTGACACAATTTTTCTTAACCGGAAAAAATTGAGTCACACACACACATCCATACACACATAATAGAATATATATATCAATTGTACTGAAATTTTGTTAAGCAAAAGCAAAATATATGCAATATAAGCAGGCTTTTGTTAAACATGATAACGATTAACTAACAAATTCGTTACCTCAGATTCCGCATCCTCTTCTCCCTAGAAAGATATATCATTAAGCGCAAGTTCAAGTTAGAACTCTCCCTCAGTATGTTGTCATCCTCTCACAAGAACAAAAGAACAACAACAAGAGCAACCTTTAACAGAGAAATGTTGAATCGGTTTTAACTAATGCGTGCCAATAGCAAAAGTTGAAAACCCGAATCATAAGATACTAATGTACCTTAACAATGCCAATAGACTTCCTTAGATTTTCAAAGGTTGCCCTGTCTAATGGCTTAGTGAGAATATCAGCTAGTTGACGTTCAGAGGGAACATATTCTAGTTTGATAACTCCATTCTCATATAATTCTCTAATAAAATGATATATAATATCTATGTGTTTAGAACGAGAATGTTCAACATGATTTTCTGTTAGACGAATAGCACTTGAGTTACCACAAAGAATACTCATAGTTGGAATATTTATGCTATAGTCAATAAGCATTTGTTGCATCCATAGAAGTTGAGTACAACATGTACCAGCAGCAATATATTTTGCTTCACAGGTTGATAAAGACTGTGAGTCTTGTTTCTTGTTATGCCATGCTACAAGTTTTTGACCAACATAGAAACAACCACTAGAGGTGCTTTTCCGATCTTCTACACATCCTGCCCAATCAACATCTAAATAGGCAACAAGACTTTTGTTCGTATCCATATAATAAGACACATGTTAAAGATTTTCTCAATGAGGATATCTTCTCTGAAGAAGTAGTGGATGTTGTCAATAACAAGCTCAAAGGTTTCAAGACTCATGAGGGTTCCGGAAGATCTCCTTGACTTCAGTTCATGATCGGTTTTGTTGGTTTTGGAGTCTTTTTGTTTGTTGGTTTTTATTATGTCTAGGAAACTTCTTATGAGAATTTATTCTTGTGTTTTAAGAAGGATAACTAGGGCTTGGAATAACATATATTGTGATTACACATTGATATTGCCAACGATTTTCATCTTGCAATGTTTTTAGATTTATTTATTTAAATTCTAAGTTATTGGAAGATGATTTTGCAGTATTAATCTTTATTGGTTTCATATATTGCAAATAATGTTACGGGATATGTGTGTTTACGTCCGTGAACTATGATTGTCCCATATATGTCAAAAGTTAAGTCTATTATGTCAATATGCAAATATTGATGGAAAATATAATGAACTTTTGATGTCAAAGATTAAGTCTATGGTATCATTATGCAAATTTTAATGAAAAATAGAATGAATCTTTGAATATTCCGCAGTATTGATCTTTCCCTGATCCACTTCTATGTAAAAGTACTGTATGGCTCCGCAAGTTTTCTTATGTTGATCATTTTCAATTAAATTAATCATTGAGGTTCCTTTATGGTTAATTTAATTGAGTTTTCTGGATACAAATTCATGTATCATGTGATTTATTAATGTCCAAAGAAATCCTTCTTTTCTTGTAAAAGTAAGGTCGCACTTGTTGTTATTTCAGGAATGGAATTTTATGGGGGAGAGTTCTTAATTGTACTTATGCTTAATTGCCAAATCTGTGTTGGGAGTGCGTCTGTGGAATATTGCAGGAGTTATCTTATATCTTTATAAACCCCTTGATGCATACACTAAGTTTCGGCGATGTGAAATCATCGAAACAAATTTGACATGTTCTATTTTAGTCATGAAGTATCTCTTTGAGAATTTCATTATGATGCCGCTAGTTTTCATACCTTTGCCAATTTATATTGACAAAAAGGGGGAGAATTATTTTGTAGTTCACACTACATATACATATGGTTTACGGATCATTATGTAAGGGGGAATGGTTTTCATTGTGAGATGAAGTATTGTCTAAGGGGGAGCGATACATATAACCGAGGTATTATTGTCAAAGTTGTGATACAATTGAACTGTTGTGTTGTGCGATAATACTATGACATTGTATAACAATAATTGAGAACTATTGTTTTCTTATTATTATGGCTAGGATCTTCAACAACTATGATGATGAGTTCAACACGTTAAAAATCACTGGAGTACTTAGTGACGAAGAATTCAAGGAATGTTGAAAAACTAAGGAAATCAAGAATTTGGATGAGAAGCTACAAAGTTTATTTATTTTGTAATCCATATGTATTGATAGTTTTGTCACTAAAATTAACAAAGGGGGAGATTGTTAGAGAACTGCTCGGTCGAACTCGCAAGCGTTGCTATCTCAAGCTTGTTTGTCAAGTTTAGTTGTCAAAACTTTAATTCTTTATTTCTAGTCTACTTATAGCTATGTCTCGGATTAGGATAAAATATGTAGTTGAGCTTTAGACTTCACGACGTTCATCAATTGAAGGCGAAGAACTACTAAGGGGAGCTTGTGGAACTTCATCAACAAAAGTTATTTGGAGACTTGAACTCATCTATCACTCAGAAGTCTAATTCTATTATATATCATATTGAGACAAAAGTCGTATAGCTATATAGACTTTACTTTATACATATTTGATATTTCGAGCTGAGTTTAACTCGCTTATATCTTTCTCGAATATGTGTTGGAAAGCTTTTTGCTTTAACTACGTTCATCATTATTCTTGACGAAAGTCAAAAGATGATCATGTGAAAGCACATGGTAACATCTTACATGATTTGTGTGAGACAGTCATTTGATGTAGGATCGGAATGTTTCGTATTGATCATTCGATCACTTGAAAAATTGCTTATAAGCTAATAGTTTGTGTGAGAGAGATATTGTCGTCTTCTAAGAATGTTTCAATGATTGAGATGGGAGTTAAGAGCTAAAACCCATGTATGGATCCGTTACGGTTTGTGTACTTAGTGTACGAACTGTTTGTCGGAATTCAGGACCGGAAGTTTGCATACCCATTCGCAAACTTATTCAACTGTTTAAGTCAGGGTACTTAAATTTGCATACCCGTTCGCTAACTGATTTAATTATTGAAATTCCAGGAACCAAGTTTGCGTACCCGTTCGCAAACGGTTTCAACTGAGTTCGATTCGGAGCTAAAGTTTGCGTACCCGTTTGCAAAGTGTCGGCTTGTGACCAATGTCCGGAACTTAAGTTCGCGTACCCGTTCACAAACTTAAGTGGTTCAAGTTCTTAAATCGGTTAAGTATGATTTCATACTCATGAACAAATACATTTATAAATTAAGGAATGAAATTTTTGCAAAACCGTGACTAAATTGTTCATGAACTGATTCTTTTGATCAATCTGATTTTGCTTCAGTTGTGTCTTGTATACTTCTATGAGAATATAAACAATTGAACAACTCTATGAGTAACACAATTAGATTCATTTTATTATCAATTCATCTAGAAGTGTTAAGATGAACATGGATAAGAGAAAATTGTTCATATGGCTAACTTCGGATAACTGTTATTGAGCCAACTCAATATACACGTTTAGGTACGGCTACCCATATCTAAATGAAAGTGTATTTCATTTGTGTGTAACAAGCTAAGACCATCTAACGGTGGGAAGACATTAGCTTGAATCTTAAATCATGTTTCATCTAACGGTGAATATTGATTGCTTTGTTCTAAAGCTATCAAACCCCGATTTGAAGACTATATAAGGAAGAACTCTAGCAACTGGGAAATCTAATCCCCACACCTCGTGTGTGATACTAGTTGCGACTAGAGTCGATTCTACTTTAACCTAGGTTTTTCCTAAAACCATTAAAGGTTAACGACTTAAAGACTTCATTGGGATTTTGAAGCCAGACCCAACTAGTTTCTCTGTAGTTGTGTGTTCTGATATTACTTTGTTCTATCGTATTGAGTACTATCTTCTCTAAGATTTACTCGAGATTTATCTCCGATAGGTAAGATATAAAAAGTAATCACAAAGAACTTCGTCTCATTCCTCGTGATTCCACAATAACTTGTTCTACTACCATATAGTTAAGTTATTGTGAGGTGATTGATATTACTAGGCTGTTCTTCGGGAATATAAGACCGGTGAATCAATTGGTTCCTGTTCACCTTGATTTATCCAAAGACGGAACAAAAACTCATAGGTATTTCTGTGGGAAACAAATTTATCTATTCAATATACTTTTTTGTGTGAGACGGATTTGTTTATCAAGTCTTCGACTTTAGGTCATAGCAACTATTAGTTGTGGGTGAGATCAGCTAAGGGAATCAAGTGCGTAGAGTCCTGCTGGGATACAGAGGTGTAAGGAACGCGACTGTACCTTAATCAGTGTGAGATTGGTTAGGGATCAACCACATTCCAGTCAGAAGTTAACTTGTATTAGGCTAGAGTCTGTAGCGTCTTAATACAGTGTGGTGTTCAAATCTGGACTAGGTCCCGGGTTTTTTTTTGCATTTGCGATTTCCTCGTTAACAAAATTTATGGTGTCTGTGTTATTTTTTTCCGCATTATATTTGTTTATATAATTAAAATATCACAGGTTGTGTGTAATTCAATCAATTGGTAAATCCAACCTTTGGTTGTTGATTGAAATTGATTGACACTTGAACGTTGGTCTTTGGTACCGTTCAAGTTGTTTCTCATAATAATCAGGCTTGCGGATTTCTATCGGTTTGATTTGCTGATTACATTGAGAAACAGAGGTATAACTCTTGGATATATTTTCCTTAATTGAGTCTAACAGTTTAGTTGATTCTCTTGGAATTATATTGGAGTTAGTCCATACAGATTGCTGAAACGAAATATTGGGTGTGGTTGTCAGACCCCCACTTTTTTATGCACAATAGGTAAAACCTAGATTATTGATTTACTCCCCCTTACATTATGATCTATAAACCATATGTATGTAGTATGGATCTACTAAATAATTCTCCCCATTTTTTCAATAAAATTAACAAAGGTACGAAAATCGTGAGATCGTAATGAATACAATCAAAAGATACGTCAAGTTTTAAGGAAGTTTTGAGATTCCACATTATAGCATAGTTAAAATGCAACTCATCATATCAACTTTTTAGATGATATCACATAGTAATAAATACTTAGCGCTCATCTAGAAGATTAAAAAGATACAAGCATCCCCTTTAAAATTCCAAAACCGCACTCCCCACAAATATATAGCAATTAAACACAAGTTCACTTAAGAACTCTCCCCCCATTTGATGTCATTCCCAAGAGAACAACATGAGTGACCTTACTTTATGAAAAAGAAGGATTTTGTTGAACATTAACAAATCACATGGATTTGTATCCAAAAATCGACTTAAAAAATCTTTGCGCCAGTTACGGGCAAAAGATAATTTTGATTGATATGACTCAACATAAGAGAATCTTACGAAGTGTGTCAAGCAGTTAAAACACAAACAATCGGTGATTTACGAGATAATTTTGATTGATCATGTTGTTGTATCTTCTAAAGAGAGCCTTGGGTTCTGCTAGAAGATTTAAGAGAAGAATTCCTAAAGACAATCGGTGTTGTGCTAGGAGTTCTATAAGTGCTGAAGTAGGTATTACATCTAGTCTGAATAGGTAGTAGGAAATTGGTGTAACAGCTTAAAACCAGTGTGTGTTTATTCTGGACTAAGTCCCGGGGTTTTTCTGCATTTGCGGTTTCCTCGTTAACAAAATTTCTGGTGTCTGTGTTATTTCCTTTCCGCATCATATTGTTTACCTTTATAATTGAAATATCACAGGTTGTGCGTAAGTTCAATCAGTTGGGAATCCGACCTTTGGTTGTTGATTAAATTGATTGACACTTGGATATTGGTTTTTGATAATGTCCAAGTTATTTCTTATACTCATTCGGGCTCGCAAATTTCTATTTGTTTGATTGCGGATTGAATTGAGAAATAGAGATATAACCCCTTGATATACTTTTCTTAAGATTGAGTCTAACTGTCTAGTTGATTCTCTTGAAAGTATATTAGAGTAAGTCCTATCAGATTGTCAAACGAATTTTTGGGTGTGGTTGTTAGACCCCCGCTTTTTCAATTGATATCAGAGCAGGCAAACATGCTAAGACCTCATAAGTCTGTGTTTGAAGCAATCTGATTGTTATGGACAGAAGATCTATCTCTATAAACATACCACCAGTATTCGATGGTACGAACTATTTATGGTGGAAAATTGTTATGCGTTGTTTTATTCAAGCGCGAGATTTTCAATCATGGGTTCGTATTGTTAATGGCTATAATCCTCCATTAGTTACAATAGACGGTGTAATTGTTGCAAAGGATATTGGTGAATATAGTGATCTTGAGATTCTTGTTGCAAAGCAAAATTCTGAAGGATTAAATGCTATCATCCATGCCATTACCCCAGATCTTCAACACCATGTGACTACGTGTAATAAGTCTAAAGATGCTTGGGATATCTTAGAAATCGTATTCGAAAGGGAATGCCGCAGAGAAAGAAGAGAGGCTTCAAAACCTAGCATCTGACTGGGAAAACCTTTGCATGTCTGATGATGAAACCTTTGATGAGTTTAACCAAAGACTTTCTCAAATAGTTAACGCCTCATATTCATTAGGAAGAACTATTCCAGAGAAATTATTGTGTGAAAAATTCCCAGGTCTCTACCATCAAGATACGAGTCTAAGAAACATGCCATTGAAGAAGCAAACGATCTTTCTACACTTTCCAGAAATACTCTTGTTGGAAATTTAAGATCTTTGATAATGAACACGCATCTAGAAAAGAGGTAATTTCTCTTAAAGCTGCAAACAATTTTGAATCCTCTAAGGATAAATCTGGTTCGCCAGATACTAAGGATGTTACTCCGCGACAATTTAGAAAACTTTTGAGAGACGGGAAAAAGAGTTTTCTAAAGTTACAACATCTCCTAATGATGATGTACAATGTTATAAACAGATAGAGATGAAGTCGTGGTTTGAGATGAGGGCACTTGTCTTCAATATGTCCTAGGAAGAACTATTCCGTAGAAATTATTGGAGCCGTAGACAATCGGCATATGCAGCAGCTTTGCCTACTCTTGATGATGTACCTGAATATTATAATCCCCAAGAGTACGTAGGCAAGGTTGCATTAGCTTCTGGAAAAATTCTTTTGGATACTGATCTGATTCTGACGAAGAAGTGTTCCATGATGATCCAGTTGCTAATAATCTTGTTAAAGAATGTCATCAGAAACTCTCGGAAGCTGAAAGCACCACAGTGTATTAAGACGCTAAAGACACTAGCCTACTCCAAGTTAACTTCGGACTGGAATGTAGTTGAGCCATAACCAATCTCATACTGATCAAGGTACAATTGCGCTCCTTACGTCTCTGAATCCCAGCAGGACTCTACACACTTGATTCCCTTAGCTGATCTCACCCACAACTAAGATTTGCTACGACCCAAAGTCGAAGACTTGATAAACCAATATGCCTCATACAGAAAAGTCTATTGAATAGATAAATCTGTCTCCCATAGATAAACCTACGAGTTTTGTTCCGTCTTTTGAAAAATCAAGGTGATCAAGAACCAATTTATATACCACACTTATATTCCCGAAGAACAGCCTAGAAATATCAATCACCTCACAATAATATTAATCGTATGGTAGCGAAACAAGATATTGTGGAATCACAAACGATGAGACGAAGATGTTTGTGATTACTTTTTATCTTGCCTATCGAAGAATAAATCTCGAGCCAATATTAATGAAGATAGTACTCAATCACGATAGAAGATGCAAGATCATATCACGCAACTATAGAGAAAATAGTTCGGTTTGGCTTTACAGTCCCAATGAAGTCTTCAAGTCGTTAACCTACATGGTTTTGTGCAAAACCTACAGTCGACTCTAGTCGCAACTAGTATCACACAGGAGGTGTGGGGATTAAGTTTCCCAGTTGCTAGAGTTCTCCTTTATATAGTCTTCAAATCGGGGTTTGCAATCAATGCTACCTTGGTAACAAAGCATTCAATATTCACCGTTATATGAAAACTTGATTTGACTCACAAATGAAAACAGTTCAAGATCGAACTTATCTTGTTACACACAAATAAAATGTACCTTCATTTAGGTTTGAGTAACCGTACCTAAACGTATACACCTTATTGGGTCAACAATAGTTAACCGAAGTTAGCCATATGAACACTTTCATATCAACCTCATTCATCTTAACCATAACTAGTTCAAATGACTCAAATGAAACTAGGTGTAGAGTTGTTCAATTGTTTATATTCTCATAGAAATATACAAGATACAATTGAAGCAAAATCGATTTTGATTCACATGAATCAAGTCATGAACATTATAGCCATGATTTGCAAAATATTGCATTCCTTAATATATAAATGTATTAGTTTATGAACAAATCGATTTTACAACATCATCTACTTAGGTATGCGTACATAAGTAGCCGGACCAAGTTTGGGTTTTTCCAGTATGCGAACTGGTACACATACCATCCAAACTCAGCAGAAATTCCTGGACCTGAACCTTACGCCAGTACGCGTACCGGTTTGCAAACCATGTTCCTGGACTTTGTCAAAAACACGTACGCATACCATGGTTCCCGGACATGGATTACATATATGCAAGTACGCATACTATGCTTAAATCCAATTGTTCTAAACTCTTATTTCAATCATTGAAACATTCTCTGAAGAAGGGAATAGCTGTCTCACACAAACTATTAGCTTCAAATCAATTTTCAAGTGATCGAATGATCAATGAGAAACATTCTAAGTCTACATCAAATGACTGTGTCACACAAATCATGTAAGATGTTACTAGGAGATTTTCACATGATCATCTTTTGACTTTCGTCAAGAATATAAGATGAACTTGGTTAAAGCGAAAGCTTACCAACACACATTTCGAGAAATATGTAAGCGAGTTATACTCAATTCGAAATATCAAACGTGTATAAATGAAGTCTATATAGCTATACGACTTTTGTCTCAAATAGGAGATAGAGTAGATAGACTTTTGAGTGATAGATGAGTTCAAGTCTCCAAATACCTTTTATTGATGAAGTTCCACAAGCTCCCCTTAGTCGTTCTTCGTCTTCAATCGATGAACGCCGTGAAGTCTAATGTGTAAGATAATTTTCATAACATGAAATTATCTCATTGGGCCCATGTGATAACTTTGGGCTAATTGAGATGTTTGCTAAACTTATTAGGTTTCATTAAGGAGTTATTTCCTAATTATCCTCTTCCTTGATGGACGGTCGAGATCTAAAGTTGAAACTAAAATCCTAGGAACTTGGTCCTCTCTCTACCTATAAAAGAGACACAACAACCATCGATGTTGGGTCCAAGGAATTACTCATTACAACTAAGGTCAAGAGAGAGAAACCATGACCTCCACAAAGGTATTACCGCTTCTCCAAAGATGATTGATGTAAAAATGAATTCGCAATACAAGGAATTTCTCTTAAACTAGTCTTGCATATTTTATTGTGTGATTATCATGAAGTTCAACGATACTTAATCACGTATCTATAAAATTAAAACTTATAGTTGGCATATAGAGCTTGTGTTTAGAATCCATGTTTGTCCGTTGATTGTATGTAATAACGTATTATTTTTAGTCTACGATCATGTCTTCTAATCTCGCATCAAGTTCTATACAACAGATTTTGATTATCAGTTCGTGAAATTTAGTTGCGGCTTTTAGGTTTCTTATGTCTCTTCCGTACGTTTGGAAGACAAAAGAGAATCTCACAGTGTGGGCCTTTGGATACTTGGTTAGACAATATTTCTATCCATTACGGGTATGTGGGCTAATAACGATACTAGCTGCAAATTAATGATATTAGGCTACTAGCTGCAAATTAAATTATGCATTTCTTGGGGTGTGTGAGTGAACTCTTCACGGAGTATAAAATCTTAAAAAGCTAAACTGGTCCATCGTTCTCTTCCTTTTAATTGGCCGAGGGCCATAAATAATGATTAATGGGTCATTGCTTTTGTTTTTTTTAATACCTGAACTGATTTCTTTTTTTTGCTTAAGAAAAATTAGTGTCGTCGCCTTGTGCCATAATGTAACGGCATGTTTTGCCTATTTGAGAAAATGAATTCAGTTTGGGCTGTAAGAATTTGGTCCTTTACTTAAGTGGTTGGTTTTGCTTGTTTAATTTTATTTTGGCTAGTTAAAGAGGTTATTTTGATCGTCCTTCGGCATGTGACTTTGACTGAATGAGTTTTCAACTGATTTGGTTCAAATTTTTCATGGTTCAAACTTAATCTAATTTTTAATTTATTCATATTATGTAGAATCGGTCTAAAATTAAACCCAAATTAAATTATAGCATTAAGAAATAGATTATGAAGTTGTTTTTATCTAAAGAAATCTAGACTAATTAACTTATTACGCTTCCGCTTTATTGAAAACATTAATGCACAATAATCTAAGTCGATTTTATCGAATGATTTTATGATCCAAATTATTTTTACACTATTAAATTTGTGTGAATTATGAAATGATTTGAGTTTGTTCGCCCTCGATGATTATTTGATATTAAGATTACATGGTTAAGATATTATGTCGAGACTCTTTAGCTATCACCATAATGATACTAGAGTGGTTTATCATAGCAATAATCATGATATTATTGTAAGCATGAATTTGCAAACCGTAGAGTTTAGGTTTTGCAGTTATTGACCTATTAAGATAATGGCATTATTTTAGTTGATTGGCTATCACCACAGTGATGTCAAAATGCTTTTTGGCCATGATCATAAGTTTGTTAAATACTTATAATATTGTTTTGCTTAGATATATTAGAACAACAGTTCCCCACAGGTGATTCGAGTTCACATGTTTAAGAAGACACTTAAGGATATGATTTTCGGTTATACATTATGGATCTGAATCACTTTTTCGTCTTAATGAGTGTCTAGTATCATTTCTCCACATTTTCTAACTTGAGTGCCAATTTAGACTGCATTTACTAGACATAACAGTAAAGATCATGATTAAGTAAATTCTGCTTAATTTTTCATTATTTCTTGTAAAAGCATAAAAGAAAATTTAGGTTAATTAACTCATTATCGAGTTGAGTACCCTATTATGGATTTTTTAAATTTTCTTGAATATTTTTATTATGTTGTTTTATCCAAAACTTATTGCATATTCTATAGAAATTAAGGTTTATTTTTTGGATAAATTCCTTCATATTTGTGAAAATATATGATATTCATTGCCTATTCTGACACCCTTCATTTTAATCCATATTATAAGTGTTATTCATCACGATTTTTCAAACTTGCATCAAATTAAACTAGTGATGCATCAAAGAATTTTTCTTTAATGAAATTCATTATAGAAACATACTTATAGACTTGCTTAATGCTCAATTTTGGGTTAAGCAATGTTCGCCATGTTTGAATATTTTTCAATTAAGGGGTTAATGTTTTCATATTTTCTATATGACATGTTGTTGGATTAATTTTTGTGATTAATGTTTTAGGGCTACTCATAATTGTTTATAATTGACTAATTTTATGATCAGATCAAGTATGTCCATATTATTGAGTGGGACTGTGAAATATCACAAGAAAAGTTAGTGTGATATTTGCAATTGTACATATTTGTTGGATTGTTTAGTTATCACCACAGTGATACTAAACTCTTATCTTGTAACTATTGTATATTTTGAGTCCTTTTAGTTTGATTTAACGATTAGAACAATGCTGCTCACAAGTAGCTTTTTGGTTCACACGTTTAAAACAAGCATTAATGTTATCTAAATGTTTCATATACATGTAAAATAATAGCTACCCACGGGTGACTATTATTCCGATGTATTAGGTTGAACATTAGAATAATTTGAGTTTGTTAATACATGATAGGACGAGATTCTCCCACAGGTGATTATAGTTGTGGTATTAAACAAACATAATGTTGTGTGTATGAGAAGGTAAAATATGTACTGATGTTTTTCATGTCTCACATTGTTCCTTGATAAGGTTTTACCCACAGGAGAATCTTATTGAAGGTATGAAACTATTGTAAGCTTAATTGTCATTTATCTCTATTATAAATTTTAGCTTTTGTTCTTATTAATTGTTGATTATGATTATTTTGTAGACTTTTAATGGTCCATTTTTTGGAAGATAAAATTGTTTATCACCTGATGATTTTTCGCGTTATTGTCTATCAATTGAATTATGAATCTCAATCCGTGGATGTTTTCTCGAATATTCATTATTTAAATTGAGAGGCAATTATAGAGAAAGTGAAAATCATAAAGTCTGATAAAGATGGTGAATATTATGAAAGGTATGACAAAACAGGATAATATCCTAAATCTTTTACGTAGTATCTCCAAAAGTTTTTATTTGTTGCTCAATACATAAGGCCAACTTATCCTTGGCATAATGATGTATAACAAAAGGCAAAATCATACTTTTATGAAAATGGTTAGAAGCATGATGAGTTATGCATGATGACCACATATCAGTGAATGTATGTTCTTTCAACAACTGTGTAATTTAAATAGATTTCCGAGTAAAGCAGTTTCAAAGACACACTTTGGACTAGAATGGCTGGAAACCTAGTTTAAATCATCTTTAAGTTATGGTTGTTCAGTTGGAGGTGAGGACTTACATTCCAAAGAATGAAAATTGGATTTGGAAACTATTATTGGTTAATTGATTTTCCTAAATAATCCAAATGGTATTGTTTAACGTTCTAACCGTAGTATGAGACTTATTGAAACCGAAAATATAAATTCGTTAATGATGGCATAATCAGTGGGAGTACGTGGATATATCTGTTCAAGAAATCATGATAATGATCTCTTTATATAAGATTTCTACAGATATTATGAATCTTCTCATTATCAGAATGTTAGATAATGAAAAACCACAAATTAATGATCCAATAATCCATAATATAACTACTGCCAATATATAATTTTTTTGATAACAACATGAACCAGCATTAAGAAGGTCTCAACAGATATTGAAAGAAAGTTATTCATGTTGTTTCAGTGATTTTCTTACAAGAGTTTATTACATTTTGATATGGAATGGCAAAGACTCGGTTTTGGGTTCACAAATATTATGTGTAATAATTTTGATTAATGGATTGATGCTATGTGAGCAAAAATCATTGGTTGAAAGTCAAGTCTCGGATATTGTTTAATTGATCGAAAGACACAAATCAGTTGTATGAAAGTGGGTCTTTCTGACCTAATACGACTGTAATAGCAATTTAAACGGTATAAAGCAAGACTTATTGCCAAAGATTTTACTCTGAAACGATGCATTGATTATAAATAAGTTTTTCTCTCGTGTCAAAGAAAGACTTATTCAGAATTATCATAGTATTATTAGTAGCTCAGTATGACCTAAGAGTTTCATTAATTAAATGTTAAAATAGCCTTTATTAATGAAAAAATTTAGTCTACAAATTTTAGAAATCAAAGTATGAAATTTAAACAGCCTCCCATAATGGTATATGAAATTCAACAAAACTATAAATGTTTCAAGTTTTGAATGAAATTATTACAAATTTATGCATATACCTCAAGATCAGTGGGAGAAGTTCATACTCTTGGTGTTTCATGTTAAGACTTACTACCTACGAGTAGTGATCTTGACTTTATGCCTATCTTTATTTTTTTCGAAATGAACGATATCAATGAAGCTTACCATGTGATAGTCACGTATCATATGGATTACAAAAGCTCTCATATAAAGCATATATCGAATATTCAAAGAATTTAGAGATAATAACATATTTACCAAATTTTGTTTCATGTTGGATATAAGATATAAATTTAATCTTCATTATGTCTTATAATTTTGATATGGAACATATAAGAATATGTTGATATGTTAACTAAATGCCATAAACGAAGAACAAATTATGGGAAAGTTATCAAGAGTCTTGAGATACTAATCTTGAATTATGTCTTACAATTACTTAACCTATCCAATTAGAGTTGATTGGATTTTCAAACTTCAATTTTGGTGGATTTACGGATTTTATAAGGGAAGAATCCATTAATACTAATCCCACAATTGAGTTTGAATATTTATGACTGCGATACTTAGAGACTTAAGTTTTGTCTCTACATTGTTGAAATTTGTCGTCTTAGTTTCGCAGCATTAAAGCACGATATGATACAAAAGGAACAAAACACATGAACCTTGAGTATATATGCGTGAATTAGGAAATTCAGAAACAATAGTTGTTCATTTATCGCTTAAGCACAATTGCATTCGGAGATGCACTTAATGAATAATTACCTTTTAAGACCTCTTAAGAAAAGATTAAAGTCTCAGGTCTGTGGGAGCAATTGATTATTGAATTCAGCTAATTTATGTGCTTATTTTTGAACACTTATTGAGCTCAATAATGTATTTCTGAATTTATTTTTGTATCCGTATTTAGTATACACTTATGGGAATGGATGAATGTTAACAAAAATTGTCTTTCATAAAGACATCACTGGACCATTATGATACTCCTATGTAAGGCCTAGTTGAGCAAGGTACTCATGTTGCGGTACATGGAAGGGAACATATTGATAACAGGACAATGTGCCACCGCTATGACTCGCATGAGCAGTTTGCTTGATCAAGGTATTATGATAACCATTCAATTTGGTTTAGCAATTATGAACGCCTTATGTTTTCTTCAATTAACCAGTATACAAATTATCTCATGGACCAGTGGGAGAATGTAAGATAATTTTCATAACATGAAATTATCTCATTGGGCCCATGTGATAACTTTGTGCTAATTGAGATGTTTGCTAAACTTATTAGGTTTCATTAAGGAGTTATTTCCTAATTATCCTCTTCCTTGATGGACGGTCGAGATATAAAGTTGAAACTAAAATCCTAGGAACTTGGTCCTCTCTCTACCTATAAAAGAGACACAACAACCATCGATGTTGGGTCCAAGGAATTACTCATTACAGCTAAGGTCAAGAGAGAGAAACCATGACCTCCACAAAGGTATTACCGCTGCTCCAAAGATGATCGATGTACGATGGATTTGCAATACAAGGTATTTATCTTAAACTAGTCTTGCATATTTTATTGTGTGATTATCATGAAGTTCAACGATCCTTAATCACGTATCTATAAAATTAAAACTTATATAATGCTCAACTACACTTTCTATCCTAATCCGAGACTTAGCTATAAGTAGACTAGAAATCAGGACTTATAGTTTTGAACAACTAAACTTGACAACAAGCTTGAGATAGAAACGCTTGCGAGTTCGACTGAGCAGTGCTCTAACAATCTCCCCCTTTGTCAATTTTAGTGACAAAACTATCAATACATATGGAATACAAAATAGATAAACTTTGTAACTCTCAATCAAAATGCTTGGTTTCCTTGGTCCTTCAACATTACTCGAAATCTTCGTCACTTCCAAGTACTCCAATGATTCTGAACGTGTTCAACTCAGCATCAATTTTGTTGAAGATCCGTAGCCATAACAATGAGAAAACAGAAGCTCTCAATCATTGTTATACGGTGTCATGGTATTATTACACACCATCAAAGTTACATTGTATCACAACTTTGACAATAATATTATGGTGATAATGTATCACTCCCCCTTAGTCAATACTTCATCTCACATGAAAACCACTCCCCCTAACGTAATGATCCATAAACCATATGTATCTGTAGTGTGAACTACACATTAATTCTCCCCCTTTTTGTCAATATAAATTGGCAAAGGTATGAAAACTAGCGGCATCATAATGAAATTATCAAAGAGATACTTCATGACTAAAACTAGCGGCATCACACAACACAAAAGTTCAATTGTATCACAACTTTGACAATAATACTTCGGTTATATGTATCGCTCCCCCTTAGCCAATACTTCATCTCACATGAAAACCACTCCCCCTAACGTAATGATCCGTAAACCATATGTATCTGTAGTGTGAACTACACATTAATTCTCCCCCTTTTTGTCAATAAAAATTGACAAAGGTACGAAAACTAGTGGGATCCTAATGAAATTTCTGTAGAGATACTTCATGACCAAAAGAGAACAACATATCAACTTGTTTAGATGCCATCAAATAGCCGAAACTAAATGTATTCATCAAGGAGTTTCTAAAGATACAAGATAACCCCTACAATATTCCATCACACGCACTTAAGAACCCCCCCCCCCCGAGTGACCTTACTTCCACAAGAAAAGAAGGATTTCTTTGGACATTGACAAATCACATGAAATATGAATTTGTATCCAAAATACTCAATTAAATTAACCACAGGAGAACGCATGATTAATTTAATCGGAAATGCTCACATAAGAGAACTTACGGAGCCACACAGTATTTACACAGAGATGTGGATCTGGGAAGACCAATACTGCAGAATAAACAAAGATTCGTTCTATCTTTCATCACTATTTGCATAGAGACATAATAGACTTAATTTTTGTAAACAAAAGTTCATCCTATCTTCCATCAATATTTTCATAATGACATAATAGGCTTAACTTTTATTTTTCAAAACTTCATTTAATATTTTATCAATATTTGCATAATGACATATGAAAGACTTAACTTTTGACATATATGGGACAATCATAGTTCACAGACGCAAACACACATATCCCATAACAAGTTGCAATATATGAAACCATAAAGATTAATACTGCAAAATCATCTTCCAAATAAACTTTAGAATTTAAATAAATGAATCTAAAAGCATTGCAAGATGAAAATCATTGGAAATAGCTATGTGTACTCATACCCTAGTTATCCTTCTTAAAACACAAGAATAAATTCTCATAAGAAGTTTTCTAGACATTAAGACCTCCAAATAATTCTTTATCGTCCCTGAACTCCTTGTCGTCAACAACCATATGAACATAAGGTTCATGAAGAAAGGAGTTAATTCCAACAAACCTTTTAGACTGATGCCGAACCAGGGCCTTCTGAATTTCAAGAGTCCTAAAACAATAGCCTTTATTTTCTGAATTTCCTTTCTTGTTTCCTTCAACTCTTCAAGAACCCCAGAGAACTTCTATTGATTAGACGGAACAACTCTTGGTTTTCTCACATTCCTCCTTTTTCTTTTCAAAGTTGAAGATACATGAGATTTATCTTTTTCCTTCATGATCTACGGCTTAACAATCACTTTAACATCTTTTCCATCAGAAGACATAATGCTTGGATTCTCCATACACGTATGAGATTGTGGGAGAAATTCACAAATCAGATTCAACAAGCAAACTTGTGATAAAAAGAGTTTTCATAGAAGGAAAAAAGAATGTAGGGTTACAAAACCTTTATACACTAAAAAGGATTCACGTACGCACAACTCACAACCCTAAAGAAAGCAGAATTGTCGATATTAACCCTTTTTTATTATTCAAACATAGTAAACCCTTTTCAGTATCAATTAGATATGAAAAGATGAAATAATTCCAAATGAAAAGAAGAAAACAAACAACAAAGAAAAAACTTTTTCTCTTTTCCTAAAGCATGAAGTGTGCAAACTCTTGTCTCTTTTGAAACAGGCACATGAGACAAGAAACACAACCAACACAATTTAAGTTGTCCTGGGGTGAACAATAGTCTGTCCACCGTAATCCTTTTGAATGGAATTCTTAGAACCCTGTTTCATAGACTGTTTATACCTTATTCTTTTCTCTAGTGGTTTAATTTTCTCTTTCGAAATTAACTTCTTTGGAGAAGAGATAAGCTTACATACCTCAGTCGAATCTTGAACAAATTTGAGTTTGTTTGCTAATCGATTTGCTCTCTGTTGAAGTTTGTTGACATATCTTATCTTATGTTTGTACTTGAGACACTTAGAGAGTTCATGACCCTTGAGAGTACAATAAGAACATGTCAACATGGAGGATGGTTCAGAAGTCTCGCTGTGCAGGCTGCTAGACAAATGGTAGAACCTGAAAAATCAGAACTAGAATTTCTAGTAGACAAAGAAAAATTCATTTTATCCTCCAAGATGGTTAAATTTTCTCCCGAAAGAATATCAAGATTGATGAACTATTGCTACAATTATCAAAGTCAATATTTTCACATAAGAGTGCAATACTTGATTTTTCGTCTTCATTAGAATCATAGTGATCAGACATTTCATCAAAAGTTCCAACAAGACCTTTATTTACAGTGTACTTTTTACGATTTGGAAAAATGACCAAAACCGTTACACTTGAAGCATTGTGGCATATCCTCGTCATCAGTATCATCAGCATTCTTTTTTTTAGGAGGAACACGATTATGAGGTTTAACTGATGACTTAGGTTTATCTCTGGAGAACCGTTTACTTCTCTTCTAAAGAAGATATCTAAACTGCCTTGTGATCAACGAGACTGACTTGTCAAGATCTTCTTCTGATGATTCAGTCTCAGAGGGATCATCTTCAGAAATGCCAACACTTTTACCTTTGTAAAGTAATTTAATGTTCTTTTGTGCTTTGAACGCAACATCCTTTCCAGATTTGGATGTATGCTCATGGTCAAAGATCTTTAATTTGCCAACCAAGGTGTTTCTGGAAAGAGTGTTAAGGTTATTTCCTTCAACGATGTCATGCTTCTTAGAATCGTATTTGGCTGGCAACGGTCTGAGAATTTTCATCATAGTGTCCTTTTCATGAATAGTCTTACCTAACGCAAAAGATGCATTAACAATTTCAGATACTTTTTGATTAAACTCATCAAATGAATCTTCGTCAGCCATACGAACGTTTTCCCAATCGTAACATAGGTCTTGGAGCCTGGATTCCTTTCCAAAGGTATTCCCTTCAAATACAATTTCTAAGATATCTCAGGATTCTTTAGACTTAGTGCACATAGTCACATGGTGTTGAAGCTCTGGGGTAATGGCATGGATTATAACATTTAACCCTTCAGAATTTTGCTTTGCAGCAAGAATCTCGGCATCATCATATTTACCAATATCCTTTGGAACATTTACATCGCCTTTTGTAACTTCCGGAGGATCATAGCCATTAACTACATAAACCCATGATTGAAAATCACGCGCTTGGAGAAAGGCACGCATAACAACTTTTCACCATAGGTAATTAGAGCCATCGAAGACTGGTGGTACGTTTATAGAGATAGCACTTCTGTCCATAGAGTCGGATCGCTACAAACACAGGCTTATGAGGTCTTAAACGTGTTACTGCTCTGATACCAATTGAAAAAGCGGGGGTCCAACAACCACACCCAATATTTCGCTTAGCAATCTGTATGGACAAACTCCAATATAATTCCAAGAGAATCAACTAAACTGTCAGACTCAATCAATGGAATAATATCCAAGAGTTCGTATCTCTGTTTCACAATGTAATCAGCAAATCAAACATATAGAAATCCCTGAGCCTGATTATTATGTGAAACAACTTGAACGGTACCAAAGACCAATGTTCAAGTGTCAATCAATATAATCAATAACCAAAGGTTGGATTCTCAAATTGATTGAACCACGCACAACCTGTGATATTTCTATTATATAACAAAGTATAATACGGAAAAGAAATAACACAGACATCGGAAATTTTGTTAACGAGGAAACCACAAATACAGAAAGACACCGGACCTAGTCTAGATTTGAACACCACACTGTATTAAACCGCTACAGACACTAGCCTACTCCAAGTTAACTTCGGACTGGAATGTAGTTGAGCCATAACCAATCTCACACTGATCAAGGAACAGTTGCGCTCCTTACGTCTCTCAATCCCAGCAGGACTCTACGCACTTGATTCCCTTAGCTGATCTCAACCACAACTAAGATTTTCTACGACCCAAAGTCAAGACTTGATAAACCAATATGTCTTACACAGAAAAGTCTATTGAATAGATAAATCTGTCTCCCACAGATAAACCTACGAGTTTTCTTCCGTCTTTTGATAAATCAAGGTGAACAGGAACCAATTGATATACTGGACTAATATTCCCAAAGAACAACCTAGAAATATCAATCACCTCACAATAGTCTTAATCGTATGGTAGCGAAACAAGATTTTGTCGAATCACAAACGATGAGACGAAGATGTTTGTGATTACTTTTTATCTTTCCTATCGGAGAATAAATCTCGAGCCAATCTTAAAGAAGATAGTACTCAATCACGATAGAAGATGCAAGATGATATCACACAGCTACAGAGAAAATAGTTTGGTCTGGCTTTACAATCCCAATGAAGTCTTCAAGTCGTTAACCTACAGGGTTTCGTGAAAAACCTAAGGTTAAAGGAGAATTGACTCTAGTCGCAACTAGTATCACACAGGAGGTGTGGGGATTAGGTTTCCCAGTTGCTAGAGTTCTCCTTTATATTGTCTTCAAATTGGGGTTTGCAATCAATGCTACCTTGGTAACAAAGCATTCAATATTCACCGTTAGATGGAAACCTGATTTGACTCAAGCTAATATCTTTCAACCGTTAGATCGAACTTAGCTTTTACACACAAATGAATTGTACCTTCATTTTGGTTTGAGTAACCGTACCTAAACGTGTACACCTTGTTGGCTCAAAAATAGTTAACCGAAGTTAGCCATATGAACACTTTCATATCAATCTCATTCATCTTAACCATAACTAACTCAAATGAAACTAGTTCTAGAGTTGTTTAATTGTTTATATTCTCATAGAAGTATACAAGATATAATTGAAGAAAAATCGATTTTGATTCACATGAATCAAGTCATGAACATTATAGCCACGGTTTGCAAATGATTGCATTCCTTAATATATAAATGTATTAGTTCATGAACAAATCAATTTTAGAACATCATCTACTTAGGTATACGTACGAGTATGCATACATAAGTAGCCGGACCAAGTTTGGGTTTCGCCAGTACGCGAACTTGTACGCATACCATCCAAACTCAGCAGAAGTTCCCGGATCTGAACCTTACGCCAGTACGCGTACCGGTTTGCAAACCATGTTCCCGGACTTTCTCTAAAACAGGTATGCATACCATGGTACCGGACATGGATTACATATATGCAAGTACGCATACTATGCTTAAATCCAATTGTTCTAAATTCTCATTTTAATCATTGAAACATTCTCGGAAGACGGGAATAACTCCCTCACACAAACTATTAGCTTCAAAGCAATTTTCAAGTGATCGAATGATCAATACGAAACATTCTGAGTCTACATCAAATGATTATCTCATACAAATCATGTAAGATGTTACCAGGCGATTTTCACATGATCATCTTCTAAAAATTGAATTGATTGAACAAAAAAACAAAAACAAAACATGATCATCTTTTGACTTTCGTCAAGAATATAAGATGAACTTGGTTAAAACGAAAACTTACCAACACATATTTCGAGAAATATGTAAGCGAGTTAAACTCAGCTCGAAATATCAAATATGTATAAATGAAGTCTATATAGCTATACAACTTTTGTCTCAAATAGGAGATAGTGTAGATAGACTTTTGAGTGATAGATGAGTTCAAGTCTCCACATACCTTTTGTTGATGAAGTTCCACAAGCTCTCCTTAGTATTTCTTCTTCTTCAATCGATGAACTCCATGAAGTCTAATGCTCAACTACACTTTCTATCATAATCCGAGACTTAGTTATAAGTAGACTAGAAATCAAGACTTATAGTTTTGACAACTAAACTTGACAACAAGCTTGAGATAGCAACGCTTGCGAGTTCGACCGAGCAGTGCTCTAACAGTTGAAAAACTCATCGATGATAGGATCATTTGATTTTTCTAAGTCTTCGGAGATGTATTTTAACCTACTAAGTTCTATCCTCAGTTTACTCATAGTATTTTTTGACTGAGCCAGCGATTGTTCATAGTAAGTTACCTCATCTAAGGATCGATTGATTCGAAACTTCAAATCATTCCTCTTAGATACAAAGTTCTTCACTTTAGCCCTAAAATCATTATCATGTTGACAAATAGATAAAAGACAAGTTGGGGAAGAACCTTCTTCATCTGCAGTTGATATCTTCTTTTGTTTCCTCGATTATTTGATTCCTTCATACAGATAGACGTTAACAACTTCTATTGCATCCTTCTTGGTGATTCCTCTTGTTACGGAAGCCATGGAAACGAGAGTTTTTTTACGAGACAAGAATATGCATTTAACCATAAAAAGAGAAAAATGATATTCCAAACGGTTCGTGAACCAGTGGGCATAACATAGACAGTGTTGTCCATGAGCCCAAAAGATAATACACAAATTTTTGACAAACTTTTTAATATAAGATTGTGGTTACTCGATCTTATGAGTTTTATCATAGTTTATCACATAAGATTGACATATCTTCTTAGCTCGAATAAACCGAGTTTAGAGCACATTTATGTATTCATAATAGATTTTGGAGCTGGCTTAACAAAAACATTCATACCAACAGTTATATAATTATCATGAGATGAGTCACACAATAATCGAAAGTGATCAAAACGTGCTTGAGCAGCCTTGTCATCACAAGAGGTAATGTGATAAAATTTTATGCAACCTCACTTTCTCAAGCTAAAATATTGAGGTTGCATTCATCACTACAATTAAGCAGTGTTGGGATGAGTGGAACACTCACCACTTGCATTACTAGGTGACTTTACAATGCCCTTTGTGTATTCAAGAATCTTACCTTTTCTGGTTCTTTTACTCCGTTGTCTCTTTGGCACTGAAGTTCTCTAACTATTTTTCAAAAGTTGACTCATCATATGCATGTCATAGCCTATATGGTGTAGTATGGTGTAACCGGTCAAAAGCTACTTTGTGAAGCATGGTGTATCTGGTCACATGCTACATTGGGAAGTTTGTTGTGATCGGTCACAAGCTACCTTTCGGAAGCATGGTGTAACCGGTCACAAGCTAATTTGGGAAGTTAGTTGTAATCGGTCACAAATTTCTCTGGGAATCAAGGTGTAACCGATCACAAGCTAACTTGGGAAGTAAGGTGTAACCGATCACAATTACCTCTGGGAAGCAAGGTGTAACCAGTCACAACCTGGTTTGGGAAGCATGGTATAACCGATCCCAACTTAGATTGTGAGGTTGGTACAAATGATCCCAAGGAGCAAAACCGAGTTTCCAATATTCACATATCTCTTTATGTTTTGTGTGAAGCTTGGAATTAGGGTTTTTTGAGAAACTTCTAGATGTCGACATATTTGAACATGTACATAACTCTTATCATTAATTGTTCAAAGATATTCCTTGATACTCAAGGTGATCTCAGGTCCGAAAATTTTGGAAAGCATTTAATTATGATCTTCATAATATATGTTTTAATTACCAGAAATTAAAGCATATCCTAGGGAAAATATTGTTAGTTAATGTGCTAGACTAATAATAGAAGTTTTCTAAAATATTTTTCGTAAATATGGTTTTGTAATTAAATGAAAATAGGAAAACCGAAATTAGGTAATTTAATGTGAATATCATGAGAATACTTTCGATTTTGGAATTTCCTTGTTATCCAAACAACCTTGGTGTACTTGCAAACTATCCTAAGAGCCAGGCAAACTTCATTCTTGTTGTTTCTGGTGGAGCCGTCTATTTAGAGAGAAAAGTACCCTAATCAGGCGAAATATCTTACGATCGCTCATTTAAAGTCTTCTGTGGGATCAAGAAGCTCTGCGAGTACCGTTGGTGGGAAACTAGATAATTGCATTGTTATTGTAGTTTTCGATTATTGATTTGATTGATTAACGTTTGTTGAAACTTTGATTGCACCTAGTTTGTTTATTCATAAAAACCTTCTCTTATGATATAAGGCTCACTCAAACTAGATCAAAGTATTGACGGGATGTTTAGAACCATTTTCAGATCTACAGATATCTTGTGATAATCCATTGTTAATAGACTCCATTCTGTGTGTGATTGATCACAAGAGGATTCAAGCGGTATTGTGCAGGTAATTATTAAAGACAAACGAAGATTTGAAGACGACGAAGTTTTTCTTATTAGTTTTCTTATCTTGTGAATTGTGTTCACAAACCTTGATAGGATGACATCCAACTAAAATCATGTTTATCTTTGATAGACTTGATTGGCTAGTTGCGTGAGATCGGCATCACCTTATAGTTTCTCTCTGATATCTATAATGATTGATTACGAATCTAGAGTTTGATTATTTTGGTAGTCAAAGTTTGGATTGATCTAACCAGACAAAGGATTTTATTAGATTAAACAGAAGAGTCTTTGTCAACGACTCATAATATCTTATTACCAAGATTGAATGGAGTGGTTACCAAACAGATTTATCCTTTACTGTTTTGAATACGATCAAAAGGATTGGTAATTCACGCGCGTGACTCTAGAAGTCAAAGGCGCAAGGATACTGAGGAAATAAGTATCTAGGGGTAGTCTACTTGGTATCAATTATACGAAGTTGGTATTATATTTTTTATAGCAGCTTAATTATGAGAGTTTTCAACACTGGACTAGGTCCCGGGGTTTTTCTGCATTTGCGGTTTCCTCGTTAACAAAATCTTGTTGTGTCATTTAGTTTATTTCCGCATTATAGTTGTTATTATAATTAAGTAAATTACACACGTACATTAATCCTAGTCACTTGATATTTATCCTATTGATTTTCAGTTTAATATGTACCTATTATCAAGTGATCACTTTGTTGTCGTATTGTCTCAATTTCATATCCATATACGATCACACAAAGTGAATACCATAGTTGTCGACTTTTCCATAGACGATCACACTTGGAATCGAACGTATAGGTTGATATTTAAAAGATTATGGTGTATTTGGGTACCCTCGTCTTTTCAAATTGTACTAGGAATGCTTATACTTACTTGATGAAATCTAAGGACACTGTCATGTTTAAGACATACAAAGCAGAAGTAGAGACACAATTAGGACAAAAAATTAAGATTTTACTTTCTGATCGTGGTAGTGAGTATTTATTTTCTAAACGAATTTAAATTCTTTTGTCAAGAGCATGGTTTAATTCATCAATTTACTGCACCTTATACACCTCAACAAAATGGTATTGCCGAAAGGAAATATAGAACTTTGGTTAAGATGGTTCATGCTATGCTTATTAGTTCTAATTTTCCTAATTCTTTGTGGGGTGAAGTTATGTTATCTCTGCATGCTATATTTTGAATAAAGTTCCTTTGAGAAAAAAATAATGTTGCTCCGTATGAATTGTGGCTTAACAGAAAAAAATTTGAGAAGACTTAAAGTCTGGGATTGTTTAGCATATGTTAGGAAGCCTGATCCTAAATGACCTAAGTTAGGAAATAGGGCTTATAATGTGCTTTTGTAGGTTACTCTCTTCATAGTATCACTCACAGATTTTTAATCCTTGACACTTTTGAGATTATAAAATTTGTAGATGTATAATTTTTTGAGAACTTAAATAGGAATATTTCCTAAATACAACTCACAGAAAACCCATTGTTACCTAGTCTAGAATTTGTGGATACTAATAACGATGAAGAACATTCTGCTGCTACTCAAGACATGACATATATTTTAGTTTATATTAAACACATCGAACCTAAAAGGAGTAATAGAGCAAGAATAGAGAAAAGCTTTGGTTTATATTTTATAACATATCTTGTAGAAGGTGGTAAGAATGGAATTCTTAATGTTACTAAGTATGTTATGCATGTTAATGATGATCCTAAAACTTATGTTGAGGCTATGTGTTACAGATATGCTAGTTTTTGGAAAGAGTCTATCAATGATGAAAAGAATTCACTTTTGTCTAACAATACTTGGATATATTGTGATTTACCTCCAGGAGTAAATCCTATTAGATGTAAATGGATATTCAAGAGAAAGTTGAATGCAGATGATTCCATTGATAAGTTAAAAGCCGGATTAGTTTTTAAGGTTATAAACAAAAACATGGAATTGATTACTTTGATACATATGCTCATATTACTCACATCACATTTATTCGTTGTTTAATTGCACTTGCATCTGTTCACAAGTTAATTATACATCAAATATATGTCAAAACTGCTTTTCTAAATGGTGAGTTAGAAGAAGATATATATATGGAACAACCTGAAGGTTTCATATTACCAGACCAAGAAAATAAAGTTTGCAAGTTGGTTAAATCTATCTATGGCTTGAAGCAAGCTCTCATGAAATGACATGAGAAGTTTGACAAAGTATCTTTGTCATATGGTTTTGTTGTTAGTGATGCAAATAAATGTATCTATAGTAAGCACGATAGTTATGGATGTGTAATTCTCTGCTTGTATGTTGATGATATGCTTTTTTTTGGATCTGACATATCTCGTGTAGAAGAAACAAGGAAGTTTCTTAGTTCTAACTTTGACATGAAGGATTTAGGAGAGGCTGATGTGATCTTAGGAATTAAAATCCTAAGAAAGGGAGATGAGTTGGCTTTAACCAAATCTCATTACATTGAGAAATTTCTCAAGAAGTATGGTCATTTCTATGACATCTCAGCCATCACTCCTTTGGACCCTAATGTGAAGTTAATAAAGAATGATGCTCGCGCTCATAAGCAATTTGAGTATTCTAGTATTATTGGAAGTCTTATGTATGTTATCCATTGCACAAGACCGGATACAACCCAAGCCGTGAGAGTGTTATGTCGTTTCTCAAGTTCAGGAGTTGAACACTGGAGAGCAGTTTCAAGAGTGTTGGATTAATTGAAGGGAACCATTGGTTATGGTTTGCATTAGCAAGGCTATCCCGATGTATTAGAAGGATATAGTGATGCTAACTGGAATCGTGTAGAATCCAAATCCAAGTCGACTAGATGTATATTTATATTAGGAGGTGCTGCTGTATCTTGGAGTTCCAAGAAGCCAACATGTATTTCTGATTCAACAATGTTGTCATAATTGATAGTACTTACAGATGCATGTAAGGAGGCAGAATGGCTTAGAAACATACTTAATGAGATCCCATTTTGGAAAAATCCAATTCCAACAATCTTGATTAATTGTGATAATCATGCTATGATTTTCAATGTCACTAAGAAGACATATAATGGGAAGTCAAGACATGCAATTCCTAGACATCAAATTGTGAGACAACTACTCAAGAGAGAAATAGTTACGGTTAACTTTATTGAATCAAAGAAGCACTTGTCAGACCTATTCACAAAGTCTACCAAAAATAATATTTTCAATAAAATGTGTGGAGATGGGACTAAGGCCCGTGAAATAAAGTTGATCACACATATTAGAAACCCAACCTATGTTTTGAAAAAGATAAACAAGGTTCAATGTGGTACCAACAAGTTATGGATGTGGTTATGGTGCACTAATTATAATTTTCCAATATCAAATAAGTGCAATGGTTTTGCAAGAAAGAGGACGAATGTAAATCCTTAATGAGTCTATAGTTGTTATAGGTGTATTGCAGAAGCTCCTTAATGACTTATCTATATGAGTATGGAAATCAGGATGTTTCCTAAGAGAAAAAGACCGTTCTCTGAAGAAGACTCATAACTCCAAGATAAGAACATGACCATTAACGTGTTTGGGCTATAGAAACACAACTAAAATCAATATAAAATCATTTTATCACATGGGGTACTTGGTTCAAAACTGGTTTCACCATTGCACCAAATTAAGGCTTTCTATGGGCATACGTATAATAACGACTTGGTCTAATTCTCATACCTAAGGAAAAAAATAAAATAAATTAACAGACCCACAAGGAGCGCAAAATAAGTTTTAATCCCCCTATAAAAGGAGATCGTTTAAATTGGGATCTCGGCAATCTCATTAGGCGCCTTCGCTTTCTTTTCTTCTCTCTGGTCTTCCGAAAGGATTTGTTCGTCCAAAGGTAATCTTACAGGGTTTTATGTGTTTCGAATTCATCGATTTTATTATTAACTTTGATTATTATTTATCTCCGGATCTAGATTCTGTTCCTGATTTATTTTTTAGGATTCGAGTTTTCCCTTGATCTAGATTTGTAGGGTTTAGGTATCTGGGCGTCATGTTTAAGTCACTTTTCTTTTCGCAAATTGTATGATGGAGATAATATTACATGTATCTGCTTGGATTCTGGTTCGTATGATAATCTTAATTTATCGTGTTCGTTTTGAATATCTGTGCTAGATTGTGTTGTTTTTGTTCAATCATCTAATATCTTAGGGTTTTAGCTTTGTTTTGGTTACCTAATCAATCATCGAAGTAAATCTATGATTACCTCGATCTCGTTGTTTGTTTCTTTTACATCTTAACCACCTGCGCTTTTCAATTTACATTCTAAGGTTGGTAGGTTTTTTAGTATTATGAAACATGTATGTTAGTTAGTTCATCTTGAGATATTTTCCTAGTTTGTATGTTTACTTCATATCACTTCACTTTACATTTCATTTCATCTCTTTTATAATTAATTTTATTGTTCAATTTTTACTTGTAAATCTTAGTTATCTCTTTGGAATTCAAGAAACAAGGAAATACATGGTGATTGTCTTATTAATGTCTTGATTATACTGATCTGGTGGTCGAATTTACTATTAGTATGTATTTTTTTTTTCTTCTATTTCTGTAATAGGTTTTGTTGATTTTAGAATTCAATTTTCATGAGACTCTGGCTTTTACCTATTTTACACTTTATATGCTAAACTTGTTTTGTATAGCAGTTTAGAAATGATTCACAGGCTGGTGGAGGAAATGCGCTTAAATTCATTTCTTGCAGGGAGCATTGCTTGTTAGAAAAGGTGTTATTAAGAAGAAGAGATGAATAGTCGACCACAAAGATACTACCCTACCAACTATGACAAGACTACTTTGTGCAAGACCATTGTATCAGTTGAAACACGGGATGGTTCATCTATATTTGATGGAGATCACTCAGGTCTTCATTATGCTTCTACTAGCAGTGATTCGGATGCTGAAGATAATGGAGGGTTATGTTTGAAAGAATCTAAAAGAGAGAGAGCAAATGAACGCACTGCACATTCATTACAGTCCACAAAGAAAAGCAACGAGAGAAGAACCATGCACCGGCAGCAGAAAAATCTGAATCCTAACGTCTCAGTTTCTTCTTACAGGACTTTGAAGAAGCAGAACAATGAAAATGCCATGAAGCAGCAGCAGCAGAAATGGTATTGCGAGGAGGAGAATAAGCGCCCTTCAAACTGTAAAGTCCTAACTTCTCATATGACTTCAAAAATGAGCAATAAAGAAGGAACCAAGAAGAAGAAGCTGCCCTGTCAGGAACCTTATTCCGCTACCTCCTCCCAGTCTACTTCAGTAACAAATTGTAGCTCCGATTCAGATGTTGATTCTGAAGATAATAGAGAGTTGTGTTTCCGAGAAAGCAAAAATGAAATAGTGAATAAAAGTCCTGCACGTTATAGATCCTTACTCCCCTTACTGCCCTCAGGTGTTCGTTATGATTCTACTAGCAGTGATTTAGATGCTGAAGATAATGGATGGTTATGTTGGAAAAAATCTAAAAGAGAGAAAGCAAATGAACACACTGCGCACTCCTTACACTCCATACATCGGCAGCAGGAAAATCACAGGACTCTGAATAAGGAGAACAATGCCATGAAGCAGCAGCATCAGAAACGGTATTGCGAGAAGGAGAATAAGCGCCCATCAAACCGTAATGGCCTAAGTAAGGTGGCTAATGTCCTAACTTCTCACATGACTATAAAAACGAGCAACATAGAAGGAACCAAGAAGAAGAAGCTGCCCTGTCAGGAACCTAATCCCGGTACCTTCTTCCAGTCTACTTCAGTAACAAATTGTAGCTCCGATCCGGATGTTGATTCTGAGGATAATAGAGAGTTGTGTTTCCGCGAAAGCAAAAATGAAGAGGTGAAAAAAGGTCCTGCACGTTTTAGCTCCTTACTTTCCGTACCGCCCACAAGCAAAAGCAAGAACAAAGACATACAAAAGCACAGCCCCAATATCAGTAACATCTTCTGTGGCCCCTCGAGCATTGATGTCTTTCTTTCTTGTATGACTTCAAAGATGAGTATCAAAGAGGAGACTGGGAAGCACCACTGGGAAGCTTCCTGGTATCAAGGAATTGGAAAGCCAGACTCAATGTATGGCCCTTATGAGATGAAATACTGGGTTACTGTAGATGGTTACTTCCGAAAGGAAATAATAGGTGGATATGGAGCTATTATTCGCGACGAACGTGGTAAACCCATTGTTGCTTTTTCTGGGATTTCTGTAGTTCCAGTTTCAGACCTTCATCACAAGTTGCAGGGTGTGGTACAAGGTTTGAAGCTCGCATTGAAGTATGATCTTCTTGATATCGAACTCGGTTGCAATTCAAAACGTATTGCTAACATTGTTATGAGGATTCTTGATACAATAAATGGCTGTGGTATTCATGGTGTTGAAGAATGTTCTTTTGATGTTATTTGTGCGAGATGTGTGAAGGATCTTACCACTTCAGATGAGTATCACACTGTGTTCCCTCTCTTAAGGAAAATTGGAAAGATGTATCATCAATTTCCTTTGATGCCGGAAATCAGCAGCATCTCAAGAGAACTCAACAGATCAGCAAATTTTCTGGCTAAGCTTGGTTTACATGACAGTGAGATGAATCCATGCCAATTTCCCAAGGACTTGAAAAAAATTCTTGTTGAAGATTTTATTGGCTCTTGTCAGCACGGGTTGCCTTCTCTTCCATAGAGTTTCTATGTTCACTTTTCGGTTTTGTCTGGATTTGTTAGCTGATACACCTTTCACTTTTGTTGATTATGCTGCGTGTACCTCTACCTGTATGAAGGGGCCAAATTGCAGGCTGTGCTAGAGTTTCGAAAATGCTTGTCAGCAGTACCAGCAGAAGAGTGTCTGGCTAAGCTTCCCTGTCCTGCCATTGTACTCATGTAGCCTATTGAATAGGTCTTACTAAGAGGTCTTATTTTGCCACCTACTACTCTCCATGTGAAATACCATATCATTTGAAGCAAAACAAATATTCAAAAGAAATATTAATAATGAAATATGCGATATTTTACTCGTTTTTTTTGTAATTGTGCGATTGTATCGCGTTGTAGTAAATCAAATCAAAAACATTTTATATGATGTAAGTAAAATTTTCAAGGAAAGTGATACTTAGCTTTCATGTGATTTGTTGTTGTTGTCAATCTCGTGCGAGAAGTATAAATGTCGCGCAAAAAGAAGTGCAAGGGGTGCGACTTGAACCCTTGACATGCCTCTTGCATTCGTGCCTCTTGACCAACTGTACGAACTCTGTGGTGCGACATAATCAAACAACTGCGGAGCTTTATCTTATATTCGCCCTTAGCTGTTTAATACGCGTAAGGTGGGATTCGACCATGCGGCCACGAACGCACATACTGTAGTCTTAACCAACTGTTCAAGCACCTTTGTGCAAAATAAATGCATAACATTTTTCCCTTATTTTTTTATTCGCCCTTGGCATTTCCTCAAAAATATGCGAAAACTATCCCACTAAGCAGGACGCGAATACGTGACCTGTAGCCTGCTTTCTCCACCTTCGACCATCTGTGCTAGTTTTCGCTTGCAATAGAAACCACAACGATTGCCTCTTATCTATGAAGCACAGACACCTCAAAACCGGTGACGTATCCGTGTCGGACGCCTTATCAGTGTCGGACACTTGGGGACACTTGAGGATACGTATCGGACACCCCATTTAAAGTGTCCCTTTTTATTAATTACGAAAAGGGTAGGAGATACTTTTGGGATACTTCTCGGATACTCTAGAGGGGACACTTCTTATAGTATAAGATATATATATAATATATTGCCAAATATTTATATACAAAATATGTTAAATATTTTTAGATTTGTAATATATTCGTATTTATCAAAAATTATTCTATAGCAATATATAAATGTCTAACCCTAACATTCTTATTCAATATTGATGAGTGATGGGTTATCTTTTTTTTATCTTTTTTTTTTTGATATTCGGATAGTATTTTAGAATTTTCTAACTTTATGCGATTCTTTTCACTATTAATAAATTAAATATTTTTTAATTAATACACGTATCCCAACGTATCCCGTATCCTCATTTTTTGAAAATTGACGAATCCCCGTATCAGTATCCCCGTATCCGTATCCCCGTATCAGTATCCGTGCTTCAGAGCCTCTTATCCTTATCTTCGTATTCCTTCACTTCCTTCAACGATTTGCCTCTTGCTCTTTCTCCTGAACATGAAAATCTTCCACTAAAACTTTGGTTTTCTCCCCTGAATTTTGTAGATCCAATAAGATTTGTTGCAGGTAGGATAAAATCCTTTACTCTCTCTCTGTTTCTAGCGCCAAAATGTAGTTGCAGGAAATCCCACAACTAACACCCCTTTAACAATTATATATCTAAATCTTATTCAACATGAAAATTAAGGTAAAAGTGATGGAAATGTAAAATGAGACACAAGATTTACGTGGTTCGATCAATGTGATCTACATCCACGGGGTTAGGGTTCACTATGATTGTTGAAATTACATTTGGATTACATTGAGACTCCATTAATGAGTATTTGGAGCTCTAGGTTGGTCAAGAAAGAAGATGATAGTGCGCCACTAGTTTACAAAATGTGTCTCCTCTTTTCTCTCTCCGGCTCTCTTTTCTTTATATACTAGGGCAACTATAATAGTGAATTACAAATATAACCTTGCTTACAAACGAAGGAAGGCTAAGATAATATGTATGCGATCCTATTTTGTTAACTTGCTTCGACTCTAGAATAGCGCCACGCGGTGTGTATCATTTTGTATCTACAATTCTTAAAAAATGTATGGTTGAAATTTCAAAACAAGTATGTATAATGAGTTACGACGCTCTATCGTTGCATAGAGCATGTAGATGTAGAAAATCCTACCTCTACATCCAAAGGTAACTAAACACATACACAAGGAAGCAAAACAAACAAGAGAAGTAATAGAACAAGAGATGTACGTGGTTCGGCATGATTACCTACGTCCACGGGGTTAAAGGAGGATGTTATTGCTCGATTCAAGGTTACAAGATGGATGTCTCTCTTTCTCAATGCTATGAGTATGCTCTCTTTCCTCACTTTTCACTTAAGTTCTTCCTCTCTACATGGTCTCTATTTATAGTTATAAGTGATGATACATCAGTACTACGATGTTAGACCTGGCGTAGCTTCCTCGATGTTCCTCTCGGGTGATCAGTCGATGTCTCAGCCGATGTTCTTATTTGTTCGGGTCGGGACGTCAAGCCGAGTGATGCCTTCTTCTGCCATCTCGTCACCCGATGTCGCCCATTTGGTGGGGATGATCGATGTCGCCCTTAGGATCCTTGGACGAGTCTTCCTTGACCGAGCTCTTCTTATCTTCTTACCAACTCTGTCAGCGCATTTATTGCTCCAGCACCCGATGCCCATCGCATCACAACTTTTCCCCTTTTTCGTCGACTTTCCGAGCTGTCTCTGCTCCTCTTTTCTTGCGCCCAGATTCGGAGAGGCGATCCGGTACTCTAGATACATGTTTGCTCTGGTACGCCATGGCTTAGGATCGTTCCACCTGTCCCTGTGGATTATTTACACCTACATTTATGCCCCTTCTTTCACACGTGTAGTCAACACGTGGGAAGAATAACCGCCTCGTCTTCCCACGTCCTCGGTCATGCAGGTTTTCACGCATCTTTGTTCCCCACTCGCTTGATTACTTCAATAGGTTCACCTTCTCTGCCGGTTACCACAGGGGGGGGTTTATAAATCCGACGCCTAAACCTAGTTTCCCTCTTATTTCCTTCTCTGCAACTTCATTCCCCTTTTTTTTATCCTCTCTGCAACTTCATCCTTCCCCCTTTTTTTATCCTCTCTGCAACTTCATTCTTCCTCCATCCTCTTTTCGCTGCTGTTGGCTAATTCCTCAACAAACTTCTTCCCTTTCTTCTCCGTTATCCGTCGTCTTCTCCGTCTCCGTTGCCGCTGCAACCTCCAGGTTCGGTCGTGTTTTTCGCTTCTTCTGCCGTTTTCTTATTAGTTTGCATGGCATCTTCAACTCCTCAAATGACAGAAAGAAGGTGTGTGAGCTATGTGTTTTCCGACGACGACGGCGTATCGCTTGATTCCCTGTTCGTCGTAGAGAGTCCTTCCAAGTATGATTATCGTGCTCTAGATTCTATCTTTCCTGATAACCCGTCTTCGTTTTCTTGTAGGGCTGACAAGAGGACTGCTAAGGACTTATCAGACGAGCAATATGTTCAACAACTGAAAGATGAGTTCGGTCTCCACGGGTATGACGTCGAGGGCTCTTGTCGAGGCCGAGGGCGTTACGAGGAAGGAAGATGTTTTGAGATTTCCCCATTCGGCCGAGGCGACCGTTGTCACCAGGGGTCAGCTAGAGCTCGGGCTGCGTTTCCCTTTATACGATCCTAGTCGCCCGTTCCTGTACGAGGCCCTCTCTAAGATCCGTCCGTGCCGTGCCTTGGCCCAATGGAATGGTAATACTTTCCGTATCCTGTCCGAGTGGGAGAAGCGTAGTCGAGGCGAGTGCGCTCCTACTACTTGGTCTACCTTCGATCCTTCTCAAGCGGGTGACTATACTCCTGCCGGCCCGCCGATAATTATCGGAGCGGGACCACTACTAATGGCGATCTCGCCAGGGTTTCTTTGCCGGCCCTCACCGTCATAAGACTCTTCCCGAGGGAGTCGGGGAGACTTCTTTTGGATGAGGACCCCGAGGAAAAGAGTTCCAACAAGCACGCCGTCATACCAATGATACGGCTTGGGACCGGGTTCCGTGGCCATTTCCGTCCCTCTTTTGAGTGGCAAGCTCCCTCCTCCGGCCGAATTTTATCCTTTATGGGTAGTCAACGTTGATCGGGTCAGTGCATTTCTCTGTCTCTCCAGTTTGGTTGATCGGCTCAGGAGACTTACGGGGTAGTGTTTTGTTTTGGTGGTGTTTTTAGGACTAAGTCCCGGGGTATTCCTTCGAGGTTTTCGTTCATCGGAAGAGGGATAGGATTAGGAGCCGAGGAGGATACTGGGGAAGGTAACAAATATACTTATTATTTTTATTTAACGTACATGTACGTGCCCCTATTTGTTGCCTTGCATGGATCGACGTCGGCTGATACACGAAGTTGAAGGTTGACAAGGCTGCTTTGGTACCTCGGCGAAGGATGGTGAGGATCCCGATGATCGGCTACCTTTGTCACATTTCCTGGGGAGGTCGCCTCTTAAGTCGTCTGACGATTCGTCTGCCTTTGTAGGTGGGAAGCCTAAGGGTAGGGGTAAAGAACCTAAGGAGGATGTGCCCGCCCCGGAGAAGGATGTGCCCCGGGAAGTGACTGGTGAAGGGATTGTGCTTGCCGATGGCCTTTGTGTATGTTGTGTCGATGGTGATGATGAAGAAGATCTTTTTGATGATGAGGACGATGTCCTTGGTAAGGAGGGGAGTCGGGTCGGGCGGAGAAATCGGGTGGTGGTGGGGGCGGTTTGATTGACCGTGATGTGGAGAACGTTCTTTGTCGAGGGTCAACGGTGAAGACTTTCCCTACGAGTGGTTCCTAATTCAGTGCAGTACCTCCTTCACTATCTCGGGCCCTATGTGCAACTCGCTTGGGCGCTCATCTCTCCGATTTCGCCTCTTTGTCAGATGAAGAGAAGGTCAATGCCGTCTCGTTGTATGAGGCCGGCACGAAAAGTACCTTCGACCTCTGGTGAGTTGAACTGTTCGGGTGTTTCGTTTTTGTACTTGTTTAGGGCTGACTATGTTGGTGTTGTTTTTAGGATGTCAACCGCTCGCTATTGAATCTTTGCCATCCAACGCGGGAGGCCATCGAGAGGAGAATCTTCGTCTCTTCTTTGCAGCGAGGAGCGCGGCAGTCTCGAGGGTTGGAGAAGGAGTTGGCCAAAGCCCAAGGTATGCGTTTTATTCATGCTAGTTGTGATTGATCTTGTAGTGCCAATATCCTAAGTTTAGTACTCCTGCTTAGCCGAATCTTCTATTGCGGAGGGCGGCGCTGCCACAAGGTGTCGTCTGTTGAAGAGGGAAGCGAACATAGAACGAGATCATGTCTCGAACTTACAACGAGAGAATAGTCAATAAGGATGCTAAGATTGATCGTCTAGAAACCGATATTGAAGATCTTCAATCCAAACTTTATCGATGCGAGACGTTTGAGTATGTTCAGAGGAAATAGATAATTTGAGGGCGGACTTAGCTCACTTCAAGGTATAGCGGCCGAGAAAACATTATTAGCGATAACCTAGAAGATCAATGTGGTCGGCTAAGACTTGAGTTCGGGATGCATGCGAGATCGCCTCGGATCTTGGGGGAGAGGGACGCTACCGAGAAGCGTAGCCGAGAGGCTCTTGAGAAGCTTAAGGAGTTCGTAAAGGTTTCTGATGAGTTGGATTGGGTGCGTGCTCAATTGTCGGGTTTGCAGGCTGCCCACTCTCGACGAGAGGAGGAATGGAGTGATCACAAGAAGTATTGCCCCACTAATGAGTTTAATGAACAGCGATACCTAGAACTTTCTTGAAGGTGTACGCCTCGAGTGTAGCTTTGGCGGAGTCCGAGGAGTCGATTAGAATAATTGCCCCTTTGTTAGAAGGTGGTGTGCCTTGTGTCGTGCCTTCCATGTTGTTATCTTGTTCTTTGTTGTTGTGTGGTGACCGTTCTTGTTGTCTTGGCAGCCGAAGCGAAGAAAGTGGCCTCGTTGGAGGAGGAGAACATTCGTTTGAAGGGGAAGGAGGCTCATCTGCTCGTCAGTGGCCCCTTCTTTGAAGCGGCGTCGGGCGGCTAGCGCGGGATCTTGCTGCCTTAGAAAGCGAAGTTCGGTGAGGAGCTCGTCTCGAAGGTCAAAGGCTGGTGTGAAGGCGGTGCTTGATAAGAAGCGAGCCGATCTTGCCGCCAAGAAGGCATCTGGGTTCTACTTCCTCCAAAGAGTGATCGTGTCTTTTGTAGCGCTGCGTCATTTGTCTTGCCTTTTCCTCGGGTTGTAATTCGTTTGAACACTTTGTTAACTTCTTGCATAACTTGTTACGGGGTCTTTGCGTCATAGGGTTATTTGCTCTTCTTGCTGCGATCTTTGTTACACTACGATGTCATTATTCTTATTTATGTTGGGTTGCCCGTATGTGGCTTTTACGTCGTAGCCTCGTTATTGTCCTTTTTATATGCATGAGTAGACGGAGTTAGTCACAAATTCCATTTCTGTCGAACACACTCAACAAGGAGGGTCATCGGGCCGATGCCATGTCCCATGAGAGGCATCTCATCACCGTCTTTCGAGATCTAGTGGAAGGGAGTTGGTCTTGCCTAGTTTCTATGGGATCGACACCCCAAGAAGTTATCGATTAATCTTCTTGGGCAAGTGATTCGGCCACTTGCGAGGAGAGCAATGTTGACTGCTCATTTGTCAGTACTCATGCCTCGACAATCGGCCCTTGGTTTCCAACCGCCGGGGCCCTGAACTACCTCGGCACTTGCACAATGCCATCGCCCCGAGTTGAATAGTCCGTGTTAGTGTAAGTCGCCCGAAGCACTTGCACAATGCCATCGCCCGGGTTCGAAACGACCATTCGGACGCACTTGTCATATTTCCAACCCCACGCGGCTTTTCACGGGAATAGATGACAAGATATCTTTACGATCTCACGGATGGTAGATCTTTAGTCGTGTCGCGTTCCATGGTCGTGGCTCGGGTTTCCGTCCGGCCAGTATCTTGTATGCCCCTTCTCCGGCTTTCTCAACTATCGTGTAGGGTCCTCCCCATCGTGGTGCAAGTTTACCGCCCTTCTTGTCACGCTCATAGCTAGGTAGGAGCTTTAGTACCAGCTGCCCTGGTTGGAATTCTCTTGGTCGGACCGTTTGTTGTATTCCGTTGGATTCTTCGGTGGTAATTTTCCATCTTTTGCAGGACCATCTCTCTCGTTTCTTCCAAATCGTCAAGTTTAGCCAAGATAAGGTCCGCCGAGATGTTTCGCCTCCACGCTTCGGTCCTCGTGGTAGGTATCATCGCCTCCGTAGGTAGGATGGCTTCGGTCCGTATGTTAGCATGAAGGGTGACAGTCCAGGTGCCTCCTGCGAGTTTTCCTATATGCCCACAAGACATTGTAGAGCTCTTCACACCATTCCCCATATTCCCCGTCGAGTTTCTTCTTCATGTTATCGGCGATGGTCTCGTTTGTGATCTCGGCCTGTCCATTGCTTTGGGGGTATAGGGGCGTGGACTTGCTCTCTTGGATGTTATAAGTGTTGAATAGTAGGTCGATGTTTTTGCCTTGCAATTGTTTCTCGTTGTCAGAAACGATTGCTGCCGGAATCCCAAAGCGGCATATGATGTGTTCCCAGATGAACCGAAAAACATCATTATCCCGTATGTGCCTTAGCGGAGCGGCCTCAACCCACTTGGTGAAATAATCGGTGGCCACAATTAAATACTTCCTTTGTCGACCCGACGTGTAGTGGTCCCACGATGTCGATTCCCCATTTAGCAAAGGGCCGGGGGTGATGACGGAGTTTAATGTTACAGTAGGCGCATGTATCTTCTTCGAATTTCGGCACTCGTCGCAAACGGTGGCCATATGCTTCGCGTCTTCGTTCATGTACGGCCAGAAGTATCCCATGGTTTTAGCTCGTGCCGCTAGGCTGCGGCCCGAGCTGTGGTTTCCCGCAGCCCCATAGTGTAATTCGTTAAGGATCATCTGCCCCTCCTCTTTACTTAGGCATTTTAGCAATGGCCCCAGGTATGATTTTCGGTATAGGGTGCCATCCCTAAGTTCGTGCGCGGCGGCTTTGCTCTTGATCTTGTTGATCTCGGGTCTCCCCTTGGGCAACCTTCCGTTTCGAGGTATTCATGAATCGGCTTTCTCCAATCATCGGCCGTGCTTGATCGTAGTGGTTGCCGCGACTTGTCTTGCCGATATCCACGTTCTCGAGTGCAAGAAGGCATTAGGATCCTCATGATTCGAATACCCTCAATACTTGCGTCGATCAACATGGAAGCAATATATGCCGGGGCATCCGAATGCCGGGTGTCTTTTCTACGCAGATGTGTCGGAATTTGATGCTTGGTATTTGCCCGATGTAGGATTGGGCGAGCTCGGTATTTACGCAACAAGGGGTCATGTATGGCATATTGCCCGTTGATTTGCCGCACAACCGGTGGGAGTCGCTTGTCGATCGTGCCGTGGATGCCCATCTCTACGATCAAGCGTAGGGCATGTATTACCGCCGTATTCGTGACATTGTTGGTTGCTTTAAACTCAAGCCTAAAGGAATGGACCATTTTCTTGCCCTTCGGTGTCGTGAAGACCAGTCCTAAACCCGACCCGTCTTTATTGGATGACCCGTCGCGAAAACCTCCCATCGTGTCGGGCTGCGGGTCTCGAGTAAATCGGGTGGGTCTTCTCGATCTTCCTCCATTCTGGGATGTCCTCTACTTCGTCCTCGTCCTTTGAGGGAAGTCGCCAAAAAATCGGCCACTGCCTGCGCTTTCACCGCCGTCCTCATTTCATAAAAGATGTCGAACTGCTTTATTTGTGCGCTCCATTTGGAGATCCGCCCGTCTGGCTGCATTGTCAAATCTTGACTCTATGGAGGACTTGGTAAGTACTCGAATCTTATGAGTTTGGAAATATGTCAGGACACGTGTTGCAAACACTAGCGCTAGGATGAGTTGCTCGATTCTGGTGTAGTTGTTTTCCCAGGGTTCATAGTCTTGCTTATGAAGTATACTGGCTTTTCTTCTGCTCCCTCGTTCTTGACCAACACAGCGCTGATGGCGTGATTTGGTTGCCGAGATATAGCGTTAGTACGTCTTCGGGCTCGGGTCTTTGTAACAGAGCAAACTTGCCATATGTTGCTTGATTTTTACGGAATGCTTCCTCACCCTCCTCGGTCCATTTAAACTTCTCTCCCTTCCTTAACGTCCGAAGAAATCCTTACACTTGTCGACGATCGAGATGAATCGTCCTAGAGCCTTCAAGTTTCCGTTCAGCCGTTGCACGTCCTTAAGCATTACGGTGAAGGCATTTACATTCTTTGCTTTGATTTTATCTGGATGCTGCCGATCCCCTTATCGGTGATTATGTATCCTAGAAACTTGCTCGAGGTGACCCAAAAGGTGCACTTGGACGGATTTGCCCTCATCTTGTACTTCCTCATGAGTCTGGAAGATGTCTCTAAGGTCGTCGATGTGGGTATCGGCTACTTTACTCTTGACTAGCATATCGTCCACGTATACTTCGATGGTGTCGTGTATTTTGTCCTCAAACATGTCCTCCACCAGCCTCGATATGTAGCGCGCATTTCTTTTAGAATGGCATTTTGGTGTAACAACTTGGTCCTCTTGGCGTGAAAAAAGATGTATGCTCGATCTTCGGGGGCCGGGGGGGATTTGGTTATATCCAGTACCCATCCATGAGTGTTATCGCCTTATACCCGACAATGGATTCCACCGGTGGTCGATCTTTGGGGAGAGGGAAAATTTGTCCTTTGGGCATGCCTTATTCAGTCATTTGTAGTCGACGCAAATTCGGACGCCCCCATTCCTTTTGGGGACTATCACCATATTAGATATCCATTGCGGATATTGGGCCTTTCGGATGATTCTGCCGCGTACGGTTTCTTCAACTCTGCCTCCACCGTAGGTTGTAGCTCGGGTGCGATTCTTCTCATCTTTTGTCTAATCGGCTTGAACTTGGGGTCTATCCATGAGATGATGTGAGCAAACTTAGGTCGATTCCTTCCATGTCGTGCATTTGCCAAGCGAATACATCCATGTACTCCTTCGGGAGGGTTATCATTCTTTGGGACTGTTCGTTCGTTAAGCGTGACCCTATTCTCACCAATCTCGGCTCCTCCTCGGTGCCCAGTTGACTTAGGGTTGGTTCTAGGGCCGAGAAGTTTTGCTTTGGCTCGCCGAACGGTTCCAGCTCTGTGATTGCTATAAGACTTTTGTCTACTTTGCCGTAGGTGGCGATGGCTTGTGACATCACCTTTTCCAATTCCTCTCCGCTTCCATTTCCTTAGACTTCTTCTTTTCTTGGCGTTTCCTCGACCGTCTTTCCTCGTTCTTTGTTGGATGTCTATCTCGCACACCTTTGTCTTGCCGATTGGGGGTCGCCTAGCACCTCTACCACTCCGCGATAAGAAGGAAGCGCGGTTTCGATGGTAGGCGAGGCGACTCCCTTGATCCTGCGATCCAAGGTCGTCCCAGTTGCCTCATATGGCGATGCGACATCGACTACGCAAAAGGTGGTCAATGTGTCAAGGAACCCTTCCCCGTCCGAGACTGCGAGTGACTTCCCCCTTTGGCATCCTTTGTGCCGTTGAAGCCGTAAATTCGATAAGTCGACGGGATCGGGACGTCATCGAGACAATTCCATCCTCTTGAAAGTGTCATAGAAACGAGAACCGACCAGAGCTACCACTTTGTCCATTAATATCTGCGGACGCCCATTCCTCAATCATCGGGGTTATTACTAAAGGATCCCCATGTGCTTGTCCGTTTAATGGAACATCTTTCGTAGAAAAGGTAATCGGCTGCATCATCCATGGCTCCATAGGGAGGGTCTTGGCCACGCTAAAGATTTCTCTGCCCGATCTGTCCCTCTTGTGTATCCTTGAGGTGATACTGGGTCCCTAAATCGTATCCTTGTGTTGCCGAGTGTGATATGGTATTACAAGTGAGTGGCGCCGCGATTGATTCTTATTTGATGTACCGGGACCTCGGGCTGGGCCGGTGTCGACGGTGTTTTGACGAAATGCCGTAGATACCCATCGCGGATCAAGTGCTGGACGATGTCCTTCACCTCCCTACAATCATTGGTTGAATGACCGCGGAACTGATGATAATGGCAGAATTCCGGGTGGTTCCTTGTCCCGTTGAATTGGATCCCCCGAGTCTTGGGATAACGGATGTCATTCCTCTTTTCAACCTCCTTGAACACTTCTTCCAAGGGTGCATTGAGCGGAGTGTACGATCTTGGCTCGTGGCGAGGTTTCTTTCCCCTCTCGACCCAGACTTTCTTGTTTTCGCCCTGGGGCTGGGCACCGGTCCTTTTCTCGGATCGTTTCGTGGCTTCTCTCGGGGTAGCCTCTTCTGCGGTGCTCGCCTCTTGTATTCCCCTATCTTGCGCTCCTTCCTGGATCTCCTCCAAGGCGATATAGTGCTCCTGCATCTTAGGATCTCCCTTAGTGTCTTGGGCTTTTACGTGTACATTGCCACCCCGGATGGGATCCGACTTTCTTAGCGAGTTCTCGAAGCCGAATATCTGTTGGTCGACCGGTGCTTTCCCTATATCCGTGCATAACTTCCTCCATCTGTCCGTTAAGGACCGCAGTGGCTCCCTGAGTCTTCGCGCCAGGGTAAATAACTTGTCGACTCTGGGCCGAGCTATACTGTTATGCATGTATGTCTCGAGGAAGGTTTCCACCAAAACCGCATAGCTCCCAACGGATTTATCGGGCAGGGTGTAGAACCAACTCTTCGCTTCTCCTTCTAGACTAGCAGGGAAGAATTTGCACATGACCACATCGTAATCCTTCCACTGTAGTAAGGACATGCCGTACATCTTGATGTGTTCTCCGTGTCGCTGTGCCATCGAACCTAGATAGGAAGATTGGCAACGTGCACTTTGGTGGAAATGGTGTTCGGTCCAATTCCCTTGTAAACGGTGTCTTCTGGGCTTCATTGATTACTTCTGCCAACTTATCATCCTCGCCATCTCCCGTCAGTTTCTTAACCATCCGCTCGAGTCGTTCGATCTTTTGTTTGGTGGACGCGTCCGTACTTTCGTTGGTTACTTCCTCATCGGTAGAAGAATCCTCGGATGGCCCATACCCTTCTCTCGGCCGATTAGGGTCGGGCACTCGTCCTCGGCTCGGTGAAGGGGGTGGGTCGTCCCTTGGTGGAGTGTGGTTGCTAGAGCGCCTCGGCTTGATGATCCCTCGACCCCGTTCTCCTATTGCGGAGTTGGTGATTCTCGTATTCTAGCGCCAAGTTTCTCTCTGCAATTCTCTCATTAGATCCTCCTGTCTTCTTTGGCTTGCCGTATGGCGAGTAACATCGGGTCGGTGCTCTCGTATTGGAGTGACCGTTTATTTGGTGTCCCGTTATGTTAGGGGGTGCGGTTGGGGGTCTCGTAGTGAGAGCGATAGGAGGGACGATCGGGGCCGTTGGGTGATTGACCACTCTTGGGAACAACTTAGAAAGGCCAGGGGCGGTTGGCCGTTCTTGGGGGACGTCTCGATTAGGGTTCCCCCTGCCAAGTGTACTTGCCTAAGTCTTTCGGCCTCTCGTTCTAAATCTCTTTGGTGTTCTGTAGGTTGTCTTTCTCTCCTTCGTTCCTCGTGTATCGTTTGGACTTCCTCCTCCTCCTCCGTATCCTTGCGGTTCTCCGTCTTCCATGCGCCCTCGTTCCTCGGCCCCATCGACTTGGGTTAATCCTCAACCTCCCGGGTGGGAAGTCGTCATCTCGGCCCGGATCGACTTCCTCGTCGGCCGTAGTCATGCCTTTGATCAGCGCTGAGTCTCGCCCGGTCGTTGGGTCGACGATCTCGTCTTTGGGAATCCGTAAGTCCCTCTTGTCCGCTAGATCCGCCGTGACTCGGTTCCTCGGGATCTGCTCGTCTGGAGGTACTTGCCATCGCCTTTGCTATCGTCCTCGTTCCTCGGCTCGCCTCTCCACTCGTTCCTACGTCAGCAAAGTAGACAGCACTTACTTCGAACTGCTTTCGAAAAGGTTAGGGATGGAGTACAGCAGTTCAGTGCAGAGTGAAAAAGATTTTTCATAGTACGATTCCCTTTACGCTAGCGTGTCGGTCTCAACAGTCAAATCGTTTTTGCCGCAAAGGGACAGATTTTGAAAATCTATCTTGACACATCGCTTTCGGTACTCCTCCTAAGCATTAATCATTATTTGTCCTAACATTCCCAGCGCCAGAAATCATTAATCATTCGTGCGTTGAATCAGAAGATTTCTTTCATGGCGGTGATGGGTGGCAACGACGACCCTTAACGAACGTCGTGTTGATGGCCGCAAGATTCCTACAATTTTTCATTGATGCTGTGAGGCTTTTAGAGTAGGCTTATGGTGAGACTCAGGCCGTTCACCATAATCCCGCCGGCCATGGTTTCCAAGAACTAGACTCAACGATTCTGAGCTAGCCCTGTTTCCACCATTATCGTGCTTCGTTTACCTTGCTAAAATGAAGACAGGTGTGAAATGGAGATAGACGCGACCATATCTCTCCCTAGAAGATAGTCCTAGTAACCTACGCGTTGCGTCTGTTAGAGTTTTTCGTTTAGCATCAACTATCCTTACTGGATGTCGATAGGAGCTGTTGAATCTCTCTTGCAACGGGGTTTGAAGCCACAGATCACGGTCAGCGAGATGGGATCCCCTTCTAGCTTCTACCAACATCGAAAGATGCTATTTAGGGAGCTCATGGGTCATCCGATAACTCTCTGAGGCGTCTTAAGCGAACAGCCTATCGCGACGGAGCTGTCTCGACGACTTTGCTTAAGCGGAAAACTTGTTTTGCTTGGAAAAATGGAAACTACCAGTTAAAACACAAAACGAACTTATATCATCTCGACAAGATGTTGCTAAGAAGATAGAGATAACGAACAAGAACACAAAGCTAACTTTTATCAGTCTCGACAAGATGCTACGAAGACAAAGATAACAAACAAGAATACAAAGCTAACTTTTATCAATCTCCACAAGATGTTGCAAAGAAAAACGAAGATAACAGACCAGAAGGGTTTCTCCCTTAGCATCAAACTTGACACACAAGGTGGCTTGGGAGCTCGGATTTCCCCTTATGGTGTCCGATTTCAAGGTATCCGGAGATGTTATACGGTCCCCTTAGTCGGCGCCAGAATGTAGATGTAGAAAATCCTACCTCTACATCCAAAGGTAACTAAACACATACACAAGGAAACAAAACAAACAAGAGAAGTAATAGAACAAGAGATGTACGTGGTTCGGCATGATTACCTACGTCCACGGGGTTAAAGGAGGATGTTATTGCTCGATTCAAGGTTACAAGATGGATGTCTCTCTTTCTCAATGCTATGAGTATGCTCTCTTTCCTCACTTTTCACTTAAGTTCTTCCTCTCTACATGGTCTCTATTTATAGTTATAAGTGATGATACATCAGTACTACGATGTTAGACCTGGCGTAGCTTCCTCGATGTTCCTCTCGGGTGATCAGTAGATGTCTCAGCCGATGTTCTTATTTGTTCGGGTCGGGACGTCAAGCCGAGTGATGCCTTCTTCTGCCATCTCGTCACCCGATGTCGCCCATTTGGTGGGGATGATCGATGTCGCCCTTAGGATCCTTGGCCGAGTCTTCCTTGACCGAGCTCTTCTTATCTTCTTACCAACTCTGTCAGCGCATTTATTGCTCCAGCGCCCGATGCCCATCGCATCACAACTTTTCCCCTTTTTCGTCGACTTTCCGATTTGTCTCTGCTCCTCTTTTCTTGCGCCCAGATTCGGAGAGGCGATCCGGTACTCTAGATACATGTTTGCTCCGGTACGCCATGGCTTAGGATCGTTCCACCTGTCCCTGTGGATTATTTACACCTATAGAGCAAAACAAGTTTCCTTGAACCCGGGACGAAGATATCCCTTCTAACATGAGATTCTGTCAAAATAAAGTGTTCTCATTTTACCAAAATAAACAAAAGAATATGTGTACGTTTTTCAAGCATACCAGCCCTAATAAAATGATGCAGGCCTCACTAAATTCTGCACTTTCTTGGGAATATAGTGCATAAAAATGACTGAATTCTATATAAGAAGAGATTTGCCAAAGCCACCTACCAACAATTGCCAACCCACTAACTTGGAGTCCTTCCAAACTTCCCATTTTTTGAGTGGACTAAAGAATTCATGCCTTTTCAATCTGCACGGCTATATCCCCATCCCACTCTCCCCAAGAGCCATCATGTAGTGCACTAGTGTCCGTATCCAGTGCGCTAATCGCATGAGCAATACATAACATTTTCTAATGTTTTAGTGATAGATATTTTTAAAGCATTTTCATTTTTCTTATTTTTATAAATAATGCAGTGCGCTTAAAGCAATTTTATTTTAATTTCCAAAACATTTTTATAGTAGGGGTTTAAAACCCAACTATAATTGTATCCTAAAATGGAGTAAAACAAAATAACAAAACCGTGGTAAATGATAAAGGTCACGGAAGTACACATAAATTTTATAGCGTTATTTAAAATTATATGTTTACTATGCACATTAATAGTAACTTAATTGTTAAAATATTTTTTATGGGTAAAATATAATATCTCATGATATATATGTACATCGAAATATGTTTTATGTTTGCCGGTAATTTTTGTTGTTGTAATCATCAGTTAGCCATTGTTTTAAAAAAATCCATTGATAATTGCAAATATTATAGACTCTCGTTTAGGATTTCTTAGATTTTTCAGGAAAACCAATGGTATCTTATAGTTAAAGAGTAGTTGTTTGCTATGGTGATTTTGGATGGTTTGTTGCTGGATTTATTTTCATATTATTATTTTTGTGATTATATCTATTATTATTTTTCATATTTGTTGCATGCAAGCTCACAGAGGTCTTTACACTCGACGTTGAAGTTCAAGATATATGTTTAAAAGCCATATCAATATTTAGTGTCGGATTGTATCGTGTTCGACATGATCTGTTTTACCTGAACCCTAACATTGTTAGTATATAAGGACACTGTAAGTTTAAGTAGCTCTAGTTTTGTTTGTGCGAGAAATCCTAGCCTACCTAAAAAATCAAAACGATGAAGATTAAGTCTGTGCATTCGTTAACTTTCTCAACTATGAAAAGTTGTTGCAATGGAGCTTCAAAGAAAAAGGCAGGTCGCGTGTTTCGTTCTAATGTTTTCAGTTTTAGGTGATGTCTATTGTATTTGGTGTTTAATTTGATGTTTTTTCTCAATAGGTGGTGAATGGTACTAATACTGAGTTACTCAAAAAAGGTTTATATACTAATACAAATGTAAGTGCTCTGTTTATTATGTCTTGTTTATGAATCTCATTTTATTTTTATTATGCTTGTTTTTTATGAATTTGAAGAAGGGGTTGAGGTAGATCGATTTTTTCATGTCCACCTTATGTTAGAAGGTGAGAATATAAGTTTATGAGGTGATATTTATTGTATTTTTTTGATGTTTTATTCTCAATAAGTGACTCAACGACCTAAGTTGCTTCAGAAGGCTTTTAGAGCTGGTGCTGAAGTAAGTGCTTTGTTTATCCCGTTTTTTTTTCCAGTGTTTTGCATTTACGGTTTTGGTTTTTATGAGTTTGAAAAAGGGGGTTCGATAGATCTGGGTTTTTCTTGTTCATGTTAAATTATATAAGGTGAGAACAAAAGTTTGAAGTGTAGATTTGGTTTTTGTAGGTTTGAGTGTAGATTTGGTTTTTTGTAGGTCGGAAAGTGTGTTATCAAGAGGGTTGAGCATGTCTCAGTTTCTATAGGCAAAGTAATATCTTCTTATTTTGGAAAAAAAATAACATAAATTTCTGATTTATAACTTATTCTTGATTTTTTTCTATCTAGGATTTGTTTTTTCTTACATGAATATGTTGTTTTAAACCATACTTATTATGGAAAAATCAAGAATGACATCAAAATTTTATTATAAACAGGGAACATGTTTTTTTTCCAATCAAAAATGGGCTATTTTACGTTTGGTACCCAGCAAATGTCCAACACCTAGCTTTGGTACCCAACATTTCAAATATTAATGGTTGGTACCTTGACCCGCCGTTGACCGTCAAAGTTAATGTTTGACCAAACTTTATTTTGTTTTTCCTAATTTGTATTATAATATTACTTTATTTTGCGATTTTACCCCTGTAAAACAAATACCTAATTTTCTTACTCTGTTTACAACATTCATTTGTCGGAAAGACCGGCTTATACTAATTGTATACCCCATGAATTCATGGCAACAGTCCTAATCACATAAAAACTTTTGATCATTCAGCTTCCCCCAAAAATAGCCGGCATCTGCTCTTGATATAGCATTTGCGTCTGTTGTAATAAAATCGTTATTCTTTCAGGCATTCATCAAATAGAATGGGTAACATAATTATTCCTTTTAGGCATTTCATCAAACTTATATGATTATAAAATCCTCTGTTTATTGAACACTTTCTTAAGCAAATACACACTTTCCTGGAAATGGGCTAGATGGTTTCTCCACCGCCGTCGTTCGGTCATCATTATCTCGATCAAGACGAGGATTCTGATGTTCATAATCAATCTCTTTTTTCTTGTTTGCAACGAATCTAATTTCACTTTGTGTAACGGTAACCCTCTGTTTGCAACAAATCAAAATCATGGCTTTTACATTCTTCCCTGATGAAATTTCATTCCCTTTTAATAAAATCGACTAATTCTCATTCAATTCGATCTTTATAAAACAGGGTCTACAAATACTTGATCAGCTAGTTGTGCCCATTTTTCATAATCTCTATCACTTAATGGTTTTGATACCCATTTGAAGTATTTAGATGTTGATGTTACGAACATTCTTCCTTTGTGTTTTCCAAAATCTATGATTTTATCTCTTCTTTGGTATTACTTAGAGATCGAGATGTTTCTTCAATTGATGACGAAGAAGGATTGAATTTGAATGAACGAAACACGGTTTTAGATTGAATGGAAAGGTTTGTTGGCGGATTTGACGAAGAAAGAAAGTAATGGAAGTTTAACTGAGACATTATTTGTCCATTCCTACTGATTCTACCGTAAACCCCTTGGTTTTCATTGGTTTTCATTTTCAGTGCAGGAAATTGTTTGGGGACGACGGAAGAAAGACTGGAGGTCCATTAAGGATAAAGTGGTAAATTTCCATATCATTTTAATAATAAACTGAAAAAATAAATTAAAAACTGGTCAAATAAAAAATTTAACGGTCAAACCTTGGTCAAGGTACCAACCCTTAATATTTTGAATATTGGGTACCAAAGCTATGTGTTGGACATTTGCTGGGTACCAAACGTTAAATAACCCATCAAAAATTAAGTAAAAAAAACTTTTCGCTCGAAACTCAGTTGGAAAAAGATCATTTAACTGGAAATAGGTATGTATTAGTCTTAACCTTATAATGCAAAAACACATTTTTTTCACTTAAAACACGGGTGGAAAAAAAAATCTCCATGAATACGATCGTTTTAGAATCTTATCAACCTTATGGTTGGTGTGTAAAAAGAAACTTTCCCCACAAAAATAAGTGAAATCTTTTTTCACTTGAAATGTACAAATATAAATAAAAGAAAATTTACCCGAAACATGGGTCGAAAATGAGTTTTTACTCTAAGCACGTGTGATAAAAGAATTTTTTACAGATAATACACATGTTTCATAATCTTATAATTTTTAAGGGTGCGGATATATGTTTTTAGACATCTTTTCAAAAATATAAGAATAAAAATCTACCTACTAACATTGAAACACTCCAAAAGGGTAAGTGAGAATCGTATCCACATCTACTTAATTGATTAATGCTTTGGCCCTCTACCAATTGGCCAACACACCAAAAAGAAAACTTCACTACAAACATAAGTAAAATCTTTTTTCACTTGAAATCCATCTCCTACATTGAATGTGAGTGACTAACAATTTTTTAATATAGCGTGAACTATATTAGTAACACATGGAGAAGAATAAGTTTGCAAATGGTAATTAACAACTCCAACTCTATTTTAATACTCATCTTTAGGATGCTTGATGTTTGGTGGCCCGAACCTATATATCTTTGTGTATAATAAACCTCATAGTGATGTCCACGGTAGTATTATCGAAGTTAACCTCGCCGCTCCACAAAATCGCAAATCTTTCCTTGTGCTACTTTGCACAAGAAATCGGGAAAAAAATTAGTTTCTCTAGCAACCGGTTGATATTGATAGCCTCGACCAAACCAATACGAGCCGTCATCCTTAACTCCTATCTTTATGTTCAGAAAATTTTTCTTTACTAATTTTTTTTTATTTTTAAAGCAAGATTTATTTCTCTAGTACGACGGGGGTATTTGGGACACAAACGATATTTGGATGATCACGTCTTAACTTCTATAAGTTAATTGCATCCCCGTAACTGGACCTAATGACTATAGGGCTTAGATCCACGTTACATTGTTGGATGTGTGTAAGTATAGCAGTTTGAATCGCCTCCGACTCATGGTAAGTAATACTTACATAATACCAGATTAAAAAGTACTTTTTCGCTCGAAACTCAGGTGGAAAAAGATTATTTCAATAGAAATATGTCTGTATCATAGTCTTAATCTTATAATGGCAAATTCAATGATAAAAAAAACACGGGTGGAAAAAAAAAATCCCATGAAATATGATCTTTTCTAGAATCTTATTAACCTTATCGGTGTGTAAAAAGAAAATATCCCGACAAAAACAAGTGAAATCTTTTTTCACTTGAAATCCACAAAAGTAAAATAATAAAAAGTTTTACTCGAAACATGGGTGAAAAATGAGTTTTTATTCAAAGCACGAGTGATACAGGATTTTTTTTTTATAGAAGCTATGTAGGTTCATGATCTTATAAGTTTAAGGATATATAAACATGTTTTTAGACGCCTTTTCAAAAAAAAAAATTATCTTATAATATGTTGTACTAAAGATAATATGGTTATTGTGTAGATATATAAGATGTGTAAAATCTATATCTTGTGTAGAAATCACTGTTTATCAGTTTTTTTTATTGATTTATCTGTGTTTCTTTTTTTTTTTTTTTTGTGTGTGTGTTTTCGATTTTTTAATGGATTTATTTTTGTAATTGATATTATCTTGATAGAGTAGATTGTCAAGAACGCGCAATTGGGGGATATCAAAACTAATTGGGGGATATAGGTACATGACAAAATAGGGATCCAAATAGCAAAGCTGGGTCACCCCTTATGTAATTTTTTTTTTTAATTCCTAATCTAGCCCTCACTAATCATGTTTAGTGGTTAATAATAATTTGTGTGTGTGTTTTCGATTTTTTAATGGATTTATTTTTGTAATTGATATTATCTTGATAGAGTAGATTGTCAAGAACGCGCAATTGGGGATATCAAAACTAATTGGGGGATATAGGTACATGACAAAATAGGGATCCAAATAGCAAAGCTGGGTCACCCCTTATGTAAATTTTTTTTTAATTCCTAATCTAGCCCTCAATAATCATGTTTAGTAAAAATCTTAAGTATTTGGGGGATAGATTAGTGTGTGTTTTTATTTTAATTTGTGTGAGTGAGGTGAGAGTAGGAGGGGAAAAAATATTTGAGAGGGAATTTTTTTTGTGAAAATGGAGGATGATTGTGAAGAGAGAATTGCTGCTAAGAGGTTGAAAATTTGATTTTTTTTTCTTTGAATCCACCATTGTTGCAGCTGAAAAAGCTCGGTGCCGGCATGGTATTCAACCAAAAAACCATGCCGGCATTTGCTGGAAATTTTCATAAATTGTTTGCCACTATCGTAACAAAATTTTCTGGTTTTGATCTTCAAAACCTTTTTTTTTTCTAAACAGTCCACTTCCGGCACAGTTATCTAATTTTCGAGCATGCATCCAAAAAATTAATTTTTTTTTCACTTGACTACCGGCATGGATAGATTTATATCGAGCATGCCGGAACTCGGTACCGGCGTGGTCTTCATCCTAAGTAACCATGCCGGTACTGAGGAACCCAGTATCGGCATGGTCTTCATCCTAAATAACCATGCCGGAACTCAGTACCGGCGTGGTCTTTATCATAAATAACTATGCCCAAGACTCGCACCGGCATGGTCTTCATCACTACCGGCGTGGTCTTCATCCCTACCGAATGTAAAAAAAAAAAATCAAAGTGAGGAGCCGGCAGAGAAGGAGAATGGAATTTGAAAGGAAGTGAGAAATATTTCGAATTTAAAAGGGAGTAGGGTATTTTTATGTTTGATTTAGCTTTTATTGTTTTAAAGGATAGTTTCGTATTTTTGCCCCCAAAAACACCCCTTAGCAGAGACTATTGGTTGGGGGAAGTAATTCATATCCCCCAATTAGTTTTGATATCCCCCAATTGTGGGTTCATTGTCAATTCCAACTTATTTTGTCTTTTTTTGTCGTTTATATTATGTTTTTGTTAAATCATTTTTTTTTCGTTGTTGTTTTTAATCGTATGATCTGACATTACATATATGTAAAAACATATTTAAGATTATTCTTAATAGTATTTTGTGAAATGAACTTAAAATGTTAACATTACATGTTTTAGTATCTTTATCAATGAGTTTGGATATTGTTTTATCACCTATAATTAGGTATATTTTCTTTCTCATTATAATACTTTTTTTTTTCGAGGTAATTCGTGTTAATTAACATTTTACCTATGAGTTCAAATACTTAAATCGATTTTCAATTTAGGATTTTCAAAACCCAAATTTTGTTTATGTTAGAGCACTGCTCGGTTGAACTTGCAAGTTTTGCTATCTCAAGCTTATTGTAAATGTTACATGCTCAAAACTATATCTAGATTTCTTGTCAACTGAAGTCAAGTCTCAGACTAGGTTTAGAGCATGGTAGTTGAGTATCAGACATCACGGAATAACCCTCGAAGAGGGCCAGTATCTGTGATGTCTATCTGATACTGAACCATCATGGTAGTTAAGTATACTGAACCCTCGAAGATGGAAGATTCATCAAAGACGTATGTGAAGACTGAACCATCCTATTTACTCATGTCATTTACCATTCTATCTTTGTGAGACTATGTAGTATGACTTTAGTAGATTTAATATTGCAAAAAAGAAATTTCGAGTCAAACTTGTCTTGTTAAACATCTCTAAATATGATTTAAGCAATGGATGCTCGGGAGATCCTTGACAATCTTAATTAAGAACAATTTATCGTTCAAGGACTATTTTTGTTTCAAGTTTATCATTTGAAAACATCCCAAGCAATTAATGATATTTATTATCTAAAGCCATTGGGAAAGTTTCAAATTAATTAAATAGAGTTTTCAGATCTATCTGAAATTTCGGAATATATAAAGGAATGGATACCTATTACGCATACCCTAGCATCTTGAGTTCACGGACTGGTCCATAGGTATGCATACCCTATACATAGCTACCCAACACAGACCTAAGCTTATGCTGAAAAAACTATTTTCACAGATATGTTTGGCATTACTGCAACTCTCATAAACACTTCAAAGAAAACTTTGTTTACTAAATTACTCTGTATGTGCTTTTAAATCTTGGTTTAAGTCTTGAGTGTTAACAAACACCAACTATGCTTACAGGTTCAATGGCTATTGAGCCACCATGAACCATCATTGTGCACGGTTCGAGAACCTTGGACCATAGTGTATATTCTTATGGATTCGTGAAGCCCAGCGAGACTATCTTTTAATTGATAGTTCTTCTATCCAGATCTTGATCTTATTGATCTTAGAGGTTTTAGTAATTTTCGATTGGGAACGAGATAGATAGAAACCTCAAAGTTCTTTTCGTTTCAGACTTTGCGATTCCTCAAGATAGATATCTAAATTCTTCTTCATCGATCGATTAAGATTGTTCTTGGAAGGTGGTTATAATCCAGGCTTCTCAGTTAACTGAGTGTAACTGTTCATATTCGTGAGGTTTGCTATTTTTTCTAATTGCAAATAGATTTCCAAACCTAGATCGAAAGATCAAAAGGGAAATCAAATAGACTTACCTGTTAGAGTCATATTGGTATCAAAAGTCTTCACTTAGGTTGAAGTAACTCTTAGGATGTAAAGGATGTCAGTTAAGGGAATAAATTATGCAAATCCTTACGATGTTGAAGAGACATAAGGAGCATGAATGCAGTTGAATTGATTGGAGTGTTAAATCAATCTCAACTACATTCCAATCCGAAGTCTGATAGCATGCTAGTGTATGTAGCGACATATTACAGTTCGGTGTTCAAAATTGGATGAGGTACCGAGGTTTTTTTTGCAAGTGCAGTTTTCCTCGTTAACAAAACTTCTGGTGTCTTGTGTTTTTCCTTTTCCGCATTATATTGTTTGATATTTATAATAGGAATATCACAAGTAATATATAATCAATCTAGATAGTTTAAGTCCTTAGAGCAACCACAGTGGTACGACCATAACCAAAGATCAAATACCAAAATGAACGACCAAATTTGAGTTTAGTCTGGAGTGTCACGCTAAGGTAGGGGAGTATATTTAGTCGAGCAGATGTATAATCTCCGCTTGCTTGTGGATCCTGAATGGAGCGGTGACTGTACATGAGCCTCTTTATGGGGCAGTGACTATACATGAGCCTGCATATGGGGCGGTGACTATACATGAGCCTCTTTATGGGGCGGTGACTGTACATGCGCTTCATGTGAAGCGTAGTTTATATACAAGCCTGATGACAAATGGTGATTATACGTTCGCTCGACTATATATAGTTTTGGTCTTGGTCCAAGACCAAATATAGTCCAAAATTTGGTTTTGGTCCAGTTTTTAGTCTTTACTCCGTCCCGTTGTGTCTCATCTCTAGACCATAGTTATAGGTTTGTGATGCGAGTCGTAACCACAACAAATTAATCAAGATATTTCCACCTAATTAACAAGTAATATAGTGTAGTCAAGTTCGTTCCCACGAGGAGCAAGAGATTCTAGTTGTCAAAATTGTCACGAAAAGGGGGGATGTATAAAGCAAAAGAAAGTAAATAAGGCAATAAAAAGTTAAATTTGAAATCAATAAGAGAGACAAGATCAAGGAATCCTTCTTCGTTGCAAAACAATGATTAAAGTTATGTTCTTTTCTACTTGTTATTAGTCACAAATTATCACCAACCGTAGGTAAAGCAGCTAGATGTGCTAAACCCCTAAATCCCTTGTATCACCGGACACGGAAGTTCTCGACTACCGGATTCTATTTACCAAACCACCTAGAAGTAGATCACTCGAGATGTAATTTAAATAAACGCATTAAGATTTATGAACTTATTAGGTTGATATTAGTAGTTAAACTCTTAGATCAAGGTTTACTTGCTAACGTTGTTTTCACACACAATTGCTCCACGGAATCCCTCCGCAAGGTCTCGTGTTTGCTACTTATGTAAAAAGTCAAGAAACGATTACTTATCTCCTAACTTTCACTAGCTTTAGATCAAATTAACAAATCAATTTAGCGTGCACTCCAAACAATCTATCAATCAATCACGAATGACTAAACATTCCTATTAGTAAAAACAAGCGATAATTATGTGAAAAACCTCAAGATAGAATTGAAACAAAACTCAAATCATGTTTAGAACTAGGAATTCATCCTCAATCAATAAGAAAATTCGCTACTCATGCTTTTGAAATTCACACAAATAATAATTATTAAAAGGAGAATTTTCAAGTTCACACAAATAATTAAGAAGAAGAATCTTAGAAAAGCAAGCAAAAACACAAGTGTTGTGTGTGTAGAGAGGTGTCTAAAAGATGTAGAAAACTTCTCTATTTATAAGCTTCAATATTCTCCAAATCTTCCAAGGAATAGAACCCTTTTCCTTTAGCAATTCAACTTCCAAAACCAAGCCTTTCTCAACTCTTCCACCTTCTCTTTCCAAATTTTAGCCCAATTCTCCATCCAATTCCTAGTCCAAGTCTTCACACCCATGAGAGAAGTCCATAGAAAATTCTGGAATTTTTGGCTCGCCGGAAAATCGTATTATGGCCGGAATCCGTAGGAATAATCGCCCCGGCCACGAAAATTTTTCGGTCATTCGGCGGAATATTCCGTCGAGTCCACCGTCAGGACTAACGGTCAAAAGTCAAACCGGTCGAGTCAACCAGGTCAAGGGAAGTCAAGGGAAGGAGGAGTCGGCTAGACGAGTCGGCTCCTAGGTGGCCGACTCGTCATCGATCGGAGTGAGTTACCCGGTTTCTGGATCGGTCATCGGACTCGTTGAGTTGACTCGTCGGAGGGGAAATTTCGCCGAGTTTCGTCTGATTACAGGACTTCCCGGCCGTTGTTTCAGGCCATTCTTTTCCTGCTCTTCTCCTGTAAATCCTAGCATACATCTAGTGTAACTAAATTTGCATTCCAAGACTTCATCAATAGCAGCCTCAGACCATTTGCATCTTCCTTGTATCAATCACCACAAGAACTCTCTGTTCAACTCGAGCATGACTGCCACTATCCTCACTTAGCTCAGACCACCACCATTCTTCAAATTAGCGCAAACCCAGTCTCAATCTTCTCTGTATTCTTAATCAAACCCAGGCTCCATCTGTGAGAATGCTAACAGCAGCTCGTTCTTTGCATATTCGAAAACCCAACAACATCTGAGATCGATTCCAGCAAATCCCATCACTGAACTCAAGCCAACAAATGCGAGAGCAACCCAACTTTCTCGTTGAACTCAAATTCCATCTCCATGTTTTGCTCATCACGGAACCCATCGTTGCACAGCAACATCACTCTTCCCTTCTTCTGCTCCCACATGATTCATTTGTAGCTAACTCGTAACCCATCTCGGTCACCACTAAAACTAGCTCCATTACCACTTCTTTGGCCATCTTAATCCTTGCTTAGCACAAGACCATGACAACCCCATAAAAACTCATTCCATCGAACACCGTAATCAATCATCCAATGAGAACTCATTCCAATTTCGGCTTTCATACATCTTCAACTCAACCCCATCTGCGATTCCATCTTCACGGTATCATCTAAGCCACGAACCCCATCAATAACATCAGATTCATTTACAAACCCCATCTCCCTGTATCTTTCATCAAATCGGAACCATAATCTTTGTGATTCACTCATCCGAACAGAACCCTAATTTCTCAAGCCCTGGCACAAATTCGTTCTTCGATTTCTTCTCGATTCAACCTCTCACTTTAATTTCTTCCTCGTCTACACGCACCGAAACACCATCAAACCCACTCTACTCGAATCAATTGCAAGATCGATTCTCGATTCCTTCATCTCCTTCTCAATTTCTTGAAATTAACATCGACCACAATGGTCGCTTCTCTCTCGGCTTCAGGCGTAGGAATAAATGAAATGATTGATAAGAGAGAAAGACAACCCTTTCTCGATTTTAGGGTTAGGTTAAATGGGGCGGATTCGGGCATGGATCCGGGTACGGGTGTGGGTCTATGGGTTTGGGTTTCAACATCCATGGACATAACCCATCCATTTTACCAGCTGATAATAGCACTACGTTTCTGGATAAGGGCTACCCAGTTTGGCAGCCCCTTAACTTGAACTGTCCTTTCTTTAGTAATCCTCCAATAGAGAGTAGCCCTTAACCTTGGTTGGGCTCCAGATAGTGATCGCCCATGAAATGACAATTTTGCCCTTTTAGCTCAAATAAAGTAACTTCTTCTTCTTTTCCTCCGTGTGACTCCAAAGTAGCTACAAAACTCAAAACAAGCATAAAATACATAATTTACAAGAAAAATAGCAAAGAAGGCATAAACAATAGATAGTAAATAGGATGTATTCTACACCCTATCAAATTCCCCCACACTTAGACTTTGCTAGTCCTCGAGCAAATCAAACTAAAAACTCACAACTTCAAAGCGTTCAAGCGTCCTAAGCATCCAAAGAGTTATGAGGGCATAGAGTTTCTGCATTCTAGTAATAAGAAGTTAGAAATACTAAAGAACATATTCTCATTCTTAAATGTTGAGTGAGAAATAACCACACCATAATGAGAGAACGCGTGTTTGAGAAACGATCAATAAGCATTTCGCCTCGACTTCTGCCTCACCAAATAGGATTTTATGATAATTGCACTCAAAAAGACGGCTTTTTTATGGGTCTCACATGTGTGCAGGTAGGAATGAAGAGACAATTCTTGCAACACGTTGAATGGTGGGAAGGACAACTTCCGAAATATTTTTTTTTAAAAACCCACATCTTTTAATATTTTGAAAAACCATTTTTCTGACGATCTCTAAGAAAGGAAATCAACCATATTACCAAGGATGAGATTACTTACTCACCTTCACATCCGATCGCCAATTATGATAGCACCACTCTCACGGCATCCAATAGAAACGTCTTCCGCTCCTCGTCTTGATCTTCATGGTCTTCCTCTTCGATTTCAACTATTAATGATAAACTCTTGATCTTCGTAATTCCTTGACAATTTGTAACTCTTTTACCTTAAAACCTTGTCGCTTGAAACTTTCTTATAAATTTTCCTTCCCCACGGCTTATAAACAAAACAAATATTTCTCTCTTTTTTTTTTTTTTTTTTTTTTTAATCTTTTTTATCTTTTTTTTTTTTGAAATTTTTAAATTTTTTTTTTTTTTTTTTTTTTTGAAACAAGAGAAATAAAATACAAAAAATAAACCATGGCCGTGGGAGAAGTATTTTACCGCTTGATTCTTCACAACTTGTATTGCCTTAAAATCATAAACTTCAAAAATTCTCACCTTTTAATTTCCTTCGCTTTCATGAATAAGTCTTCATACTTGAATATAAAATTACCTCATTGTATTGTAAGTCCTCAACATATATGTGAAATCCACCCTTTGTATGTTGCTTTACTTGAATTTGAAATTTGCTCTTTTTCTCGTTCCGTTGCTTGTAAACCTTGAACTTTTTCCAACTTTCCTTGTAGATTTTCATGTCGCTCCTTGTTGATGATGATGGTGTTTCTATGGACCCGTTGTTGTCGCGAGAGAGAATGGTGCTAACTGCAAATCGAACTACAAGAAGGAGGCTTTCATCTATAGACGTCACCCTTATGATTGACAAAATTAGCACTCAAGAGATCAAAGAGTAGTGCTTCTATTGGTGGGAGGTTGGGTAGCTCACCATTCTACCCGGAATTAACGTATGGTGACACACACTCAAAAGAAGCTCTTTAGTAGATGGAAGATTTCTGGTCGGTGCCTCTCATGATATGAATACGGGTAGTCTCCACTAATGATTGATCAGCAACTCTAATAATGCCCTTCTCCCTGCACCAAATTCGCATCACCGGCATGATTAAATCCATTATTTAACACTCAAACAAGCAAGAAATCCGAACGTAGTTCTCTAACATTTCCAAGTTCAATTATGTCGGTCAAAATCTCTATGTAAACATACCTAGAAGTATGCTAGTGACTCTAAAATCTTTAAAAGTTGGAGTTTTTAAGTAAAACTTTTTTTTTTTTTTTTATTTTAATTTTAAATTTTTTTTATTTTAAATACATGCTTAACCACTCCCCCACACTTAAACCTTACATTGTCCTCAATGTAATTGAATCCTCCTAGTAAAGTCAAGGTGGAAAATTTTAACATGATAAGAAACAAGAAAAAGAAATAACAAAAAGCAAAAGGATAAGAAATACAAAACCGATGGGTTGCCTCCCATTAAGCGCTTGTTTTAAAGTCGACGGCCCGACTTAGCTCTTGCTGCACATTACTCCTCCAGAGGGAGTGAATCGCCAAATGGAAGTTCATCCAAATTCACATAAGCGATGTTCTCATAGTATGGCTTCAACCTATGGCCGTTGACTTTGGAAACCGAATTGTCTCTAAGACTAGTAATTTCAACTGCACCATGAGGAAAAACATTAGTAACAACATATGGTCCAATCCATCGAGACCTTAACTTTCCAGGAAATAGTTTAAGGCGAGAATGATATAAAAGGACTTTTTGTCCCACGATAAAAATTTTACGAGAAATCATCTTGTCATGAAAAAGCTTTGCGCTTCATCATACTCCAGAAATCATCTTGTCATGAAAAAGCTTGGTCTTTTCCTTGTAATATTCACCGTTTTCTCAAGAATGGACTTGATCTCACGATTTGAAATTTCCGCTTGTCCACTAGTTTGTGGATGATAAGGCGTACCAATTTTGTGTGTTATGTTGTACTTCTTGAGGAGAGCGTGGAAAGCCTTCTTTAAATGTGAGCCTCCATCGCTTATCACCACTCTTGGTGTACCATGCCTATTGAATATGTTTTCCCTTACAAAATCACAAACAACTTGAGAGTCATTAGTTTTGGTGGCTCTAGCTTCCACCCATTTCAAACATAATCTACGGCAAGAAGTATATAAAAATTTCCATTCGAATTGACAAAGGGCCCATAAAATCAATACCCCATACATCAAAAATCTCAACGGCGAGAATTGGTGTGAGTGGCATTTGATTTCGAGCACCTAGATTGCCCGTTCGTTGACATCTATCACACGATTTACAAAAATATATGAATCTTCAAACAAGGTGGGCCAATAAAATCCACTCTCGAGAACTTTGAGAGCGGTACGTTTAGAACCAAAGTGACCACCACATGCAAAAGTGTGACAAAAGGAGAGGATGGATTGAAATTCGGAGTTAGGTACGCACCTTCGCATTATTTGATCAACGCCATATTTACATAAGTATGGTTCATCCCACACATATTGCTTAGCTACCTTCTTAAGTTTCATCTTTTGGAAATTAGACATTGTACTAGGTACTTTCCTTGTCACCAAGTAATTCACTATATCCGCATACCAAGGTGTTGATTCTTCCATGGAGAAAAGTTGTTCGTCCGGAAAGCGGTCATGTAATGGAAGTTCTTCTTGAGACATAACAAGTCTACTAAGATGATCCGCAATGGTATTCTCCACACCCCTCTTATCACGAATTTCTATGTCGAACTCTTGTAACAATAGGATCCACCGGATTAATCTTGGCTTAGCTTCTTTCTTCTTTATTAAGTGTCTTAGTGCGGCGTGATCGGAATACACAATAACCTTTGTACCCACCAAGTATGAACGAAATTTTTCCAAAGCAAAAACTATAGCCAATAACTCCTTTTCCGTGGTAGAATAATTGATTTGTGCATCATTAAGGGTCCTAGATGCATAATAGATAACATGGGGCAACTTGTCCACTCTTTGACCCAAAACGGCTCCAACCGCATAATCACTAGCATCACACATTAATTCAAATGGAAGATTCCAATCCGGTGATTTGATAATTGGCGCACTTGTCAACATATCCTTTAATTTGTCAAAAGCATCCTCGCATTCCTTGTTGAAGTCGAAAGGTACCTCCTTTTGTAATAACTTGCACATCGGCATGGAGATTTTGGAGAAATCCTTGATAAACCGCCTATAGAAACCTGCATGGCCAAGAAAAGAACGAATTTCCCTCACCGAAGTGGGATATTGTAAGTTTCTTATTAAATCTATCTTTGACTTGTCCACTTCGAGCCCTCGAGAGGACACAATGTGACCAAGTACTATGCCGTGGTTTACCATAAAGTGACATTTCTCCCAATTAAGGACAAGGTTTGTGTCTATGCAACGTTTAAGAACTAGTTCAAGGTTGTTTAAACAACCATCAAAAGAATTGCCATAAACACTAAAGTCATCCATAAATACCTCGATGATGCGCTCCACATAATCCGAGAATATACTCACCATGCATCTTTGAAAAGTAGCCGGCGCATTGCAAAGGCCGAACGGCATCCGTCTATATGCAAACGTTCCAAATGGGCAAGTGAAAGTGGTCTTCTCTTGGTCCTCCGGTGCAATAACAATTTGGTTGTATCCCGAATAACCATCCAAGAAGCAATAATAAGAATGCCCCGCTAACCGCTCCAACATTTGATCAATGAAAGGTAAAGGAAAGTGATCCTTTCGGGTTGCGGAATTAAGCTTTCTATAATCAATACACACTCTCCAACCGGTTTGAACTCTTGTAGGAACAAGTTCATCGTCTTGATTTCGAACAACCGTGACTCCGGATTTCTTTGGTACCACTTGAACCGGACTAACCCACTTGCTATCGGAAATTGGGTAGATTACCCCCACACTTAGCAATTTGAGTATCTCTTTCTTCACAACCTCCATCATGGGAGGATTAAGCCTACGTTGAGCATCACGTACCGGCTTTACATTTTCTTCCATTAGAATCCGATGCATGCACATGGATGGACTAATGCCCTTGATATCCGCAATTGTCCACCCAATAGCCGTTTTGTGCTCTCTCAAGACTCTAAGAAAACGGTCTTCTTGTAACGGTGTGAGGTTCTTTGAAATAATCACCGGAAGCTCATCTCCATCTCCCAAGAAAGCATACTTCAAATGGTCCGGAAGCGGCTTCAATTCTAGTTTGGGCGCCTTCACAATAGATGGTACAAGTACTTCATCATTCACGGGTAAAGAAATATATGAAACATTACCCTTTTTAGCTTCTTGTAATGTCGCCAAGGCACCACACATCTCCACCAATTCATTGGAGATTTCAACATCCAAGTTAGACATGCCGTGGATGTCCAATTCAATGCTCTTTTGCAACACCACATCAAGTTCATCCTCTCGATTCAATTCCACCATTTGTTTCGCTAATGAATCAACCACATCAATGGAGTAAACGGAATGCACATCACTTGGGTAGCGCATGGCTTCAAATATATTAAAGTGTATTATCTCCTTGTCGAATTCCATAGTGAGTGTACCCATATCAACATCAATCTTCGTCTTTGCGGTCTTCATGAATGGCCTCCCAAGAAGTAAAGAAGTAGATGCTCGGTTCTCATTGTTATCCATATCCACCACAAAGAAGTCCACCGGAAAAATAAGATCATTTACTTGCACTAGCACGTCTTCCACAAGTCCCTTTGGATATAGGTTCGACTTGTTTGCTAATTGGATAATAACTCTCGTCTCTTTCAAAGGTCCAAGATTCAAGGAGTCATATATATCGGCCGACATCACACTAATGGAAGCACCCAAGTCAAGTAAAGCATGTTCAAACCTTTGCTTACCAATAGTAATTGGCACCGTGAAACCACCGGGATCCGTGCACTTTGTAGGCATCTTCTTCAATAGCATAGCCGATGCACTCTCACCAACTTTAGTAATTTCATTATCAAGCAACCTATCCTTCTTTGTGCATAATTCCTTCATGAACTTCGCATAACGTGGCATTGTCTTGATGGCCTCGATGAAGGGGATGTTGATTTCGACCTTCTTGAAAATATCCATGAGTGCCTTGTCTTGAGCTTCTTTCTTAGATTTAGCAAAACGACTAGGAAAAGGAGGTGGAGTAGTGAAAGTAGGAACCGGTTCCTTGGATTGGTCGGTTGGTGTTGAATTCTCCTTTGGTGCGGCTTCCTCCTTGTCTTTGACCACCTCTTCAATAGCTTCTTCATGATGACTTGGACCCTCCACTTGTCTTCCACTTCTTAAAGTAACCGCATTAACATTCTCTCTTGGATTAACAAATGGTTGCGAAGGAAGCGTTGTGGATGCTTGAGATTTCAATAAGTTCACATCGGTCGCCAATTGTCCCATTTGAGTTTGTAAATCCTTGATGGCCGAATCGGTCTTTTGTTGATTTTGTTGAAACAATGACGTAATACCTTGCATCATGACATTAAGCTTTTCATCTATCGAAGTTCCTTGTTCCTTCACTTGAGGTTGGAATTGTTGTTGAGGTTGAAAGCGTGATTGTTGGAAACCACCTTGTTGTGCATATGGATTAGGAGCCGCCGCTTGCTTGTTTGCATAACTAAAGTTAGGATGATCCTTCCAACCGGGATTGTAAGTATTGGAATATGGATCGTACCTTGGCCTTTGATTCGGATATAAAGCATTAACTTGTTCGGTCTCACCATCCGGAATAATTACCGCGGCCATCCTTTGAATCATTGTCTCCATGTTACTCATCCTTTGATCAAGATGTGATGACGAATCACTAACTTCATGCACTCGCCTAACCATGGGTTCATCTCTTGTGTAGAATTGTTGCGAGTTTGCAGCCATACTTTCAATCAACTCTCTAGCTTGGGTCAAAGTCTTGTTCATTAGTGCACCACCACCCGCGGCGTCAAGAAGAGATCTATCACTTGGGTTGAGAGCTTCGTAGAAGTATTGGAGTATCATAACATCACTAAATTGATGATGTGGACAGCTTGCCACCAACCTCTTGTATCGCTCCCAACATTCATACAATGTCTCTCCCACATGTTGCTTCATCCCACAAATCTCCTTGCGAATTTGAGTAGCTTTGGATGCGGGAAAATATCTCTCGAGGAAAAGTTTCTTCATACCATTCCATGTTGTGATACTTAGGAAGGTAAATAATACAACCATTCCTTAGCATTGCCCGCCAAAGAAAACGGAAAGCTTTCAACATTGCTCCATCCGTATTAGTCTCAGGTGGAAGCATGGCCATAACTATGGTATAGAAGTCCATAAGATGTTTGTTTGGGTCCTTATTCACCATGCCATGGAACTTTGGTAACTCTCTAATCAACCCCGGCTTGATCTCGAAGGTTGAGTCGGTTTGGATACACCATTGTTGTGTGTCAAGCTTGTGAGAAGCAAGGTCCTTGAGTGTACGATCAGCCATTGGTTCTTCCTCTTTGTCCGAATCATGAATTCACTTGATGAAGAAGGAGGAAGTGGAGTGTTAACCGCTCGAATGAAATCCTTTAGTTGAGTGCTTAGGATCGAAGACGTATTGGACTCTTGGTCTCGCCCTCTTTAAGCATTCACCAAAGGTATAGCACCTGAAATAAGATTCTCGAAAACTAAGTTAGATACGGTATAGAATCTAACAAAGCAAAAAGAAAAAACAAAAACAACTAAAAATCGCCCGTTGCTCCCCGGCAACGGCGCCAAAATTTGATGCGAGTCGTAACCACAACAAATTAATCAAGATATTTCCACCTAATTAACAAGTAATATAGTGTAGTCAAGTTCGTTCCCATGAGGAGCAAGAGATTCTAGTTGTCAAAATTGTCACGAAAAGGGGGGATGTATAAAGCAAAAGAAAGTAAATAAGGCAATAAAAAGTTAAATTTGAAATGAATAAGAGAGACAAGATCAAGGAATCCTTCTTCGTTGCAAAACAATGATTAAAGTTATGTTCTTTTCTACTTGTTATTAGTCACAAATTATCACCAACCGTAGGTAAAGCGTCCTAGATCGGTGCTAAACCCCTAAATCCCTTGTATCAACAAGACACGGAAGTTCTCGACTAAGGATTCTATTTACCAAACCACCTAGAAGTAGATCACTCGAGATGTAATTTAAATAAACGCATTAAGATTTATGAACTTATTAGGTTGACATTAGTAGTTAAACTCTTAGATCAAGGTTTACTTGCTAACGTTGTTTTCACACACAATTGCTCCACGGAATCCCTCCGCAAGGTCTCGTGTTTGCTACTTATGTAAAAAGTCAAGAAACGATTACTTATCTCCTAACTTTCACTAGCTTTAGATCAAATTAACAAATCAATTTAGCGTGCACTCCAAACAATCTATCAATCAATCATGAATGACTAAACATTCCTATTAGTAAAAACAAGCGATAATTATGTGAAAAACCTCAAGATAGAATTGAAACAAAACTCAAATCATGTTAAGAACTAGGAATTCATCCTCAATCAATAAGAAAATTAGCTACTCATGCTTTTGAACTTCACACAAATAATAATTATTAAAAGGAGAATTTTCAAGTTCACACAAATAATTAAGAAGAAGAATCTTAGAAAAGCAAGCAAAAACACAAGTGTTGTGTGTGTAGAGAGGTGTCTAAAAGATGTAGAAAACTTCTCTATTTATAAGCTTCAATATTCTCCAAATCTTCCAAGGAATAGAACCCTTTTCCTTTAGCAATTCAACTTCCAAAACCAAGCCTTTCTCAACTCTTCCATCTTCTCTTTCCAAATTTTAGCCCAATTCTCCATCCAATTCCTAGTCCAAGTCTTCACACCCATGAGAGAAGTCCATAGAAAAGTCTGGAATTTTTGGCTCGCCGGAAAACTGGTATTATGGCCTAATCCGGCCGGAATAATCGCCCGGCTACCCGAAAATTTTTCGGTCGGACGGAATATTCCGTCGATCCAATCGTCGGGACTAACGGTCAAAAAGTCAAACCGTCGTCAACCGAGGTCAAGGGAAGTCAAGGGAAGGAGGAGTCAGCTGAGACGAGTCGGCTCCTAGGTAGTGACTCGTCTGACTGAGCTGAGTTAGACCGGTTTCTGGATCGGTCATCGGACTCGTTGAGTTGACTCGTCGGAGGGGAAATTTCGTCGAGTTTCGTCTGATTACAGGACTTCCCGGCCGTTGTTTCAGGCCATTCTTTTCCTGCTCTTCCCCGTAAATCCTAGCATACATCTAGTGTAACTAAATTTGCATTCCATGACTTCATCAATATGACCTCGGACCATTTGCATCTTCCTTGTATCAATCACCACAAGAACTCTCTGTTCAACTCGAGCATGACTGCCACTATCCTCACTTAGCTCAGACCACCACCATTCTTCAAATTAGCGCAAACCCAGTCTCAATCTTCTCTGTATTCTTAATCAAACCCAGGCTCCATCTGTGAGAATGCTAACAGCAGCTCGTTCTTTGCATATTCGAAAACCCAACAACATCTGAGATCGATTCCAGCAAATCCCATCACTGAACTCAAGCCAACAAATCTGAGAGCAACCCAACTTCTCTGTTGAACTCAAATTCCATCTCCATGTTTTGCTCATCACCAGAACCCATCGTTGCACAAAGAACATCACTCTTCCTTCTTACATGCATTCAAGAAATTGACTCGAGAACCCATCTGGTCACCACTAAAACTAGCTCCATTACCACTGCCATCTTAATCCTTGCTTAGCAGCACCATGACAACCCCATAAAAACTCATTCCATCGAACCTGTAATCAATCATCGTATTGAGAACTCATTCCAATTTCAGACTTTCATACATCTTCAACTCAACCCCATCTCGCGATTCCATCTTCACGGTATCATCTAAGCCACGAACCCCGTCAATAACATCGATTCATTTACAAACCCCATCTCCGTATCTTTCATCAAATCGAGAACCATAATCTTTGTGATTCACTCATCCGAACAGAACCCTAATTTCTCAAGCCCCGGCACAAATTCGTTCTTCGATTTCTTCTCGATTCAACCTCTCACTTTAATTTCTTCCTCGTCCTCTCGCACCGAAACACCATCAAACCCACTCTACCCGAATCAATTGCAAGCATCGATTCTCGATTCCTTCATCTCCTTCTCAATTTCTTGAAATTAACAAGAAGCAATGGTTTGCTTCTCTCTCGGCTTCAGGCGTAGGAATAAATGAAATGATTGATAAGAGAGAAAGACAACCCTTTCTCGATTTTAGGGTTAGGTTAAATGGGGCGGATTCGGGCATGGATCCGGGTACGGGTGTGGGTCTATGGGTTTGGGTTTCAACATCCATGGACATAACCCATCCATTTTACCAGCTGATAATAGCACTACGTTTCTGGATAAGGGCTACCCAGTTTGGCAGCCCTTAACTTGAACTGTCATTTCTTTAGTAATCCTCCAATAGAGAGTAGCCCTTAACCTTGGCTGGGCTCCAGATAGTGATCGCCCATGAAATGACAATTTTGCCCTTTTGGCTCAAATAGAGTAACTTCTTCTTCTTTTTCTCCGTGTGACTCCAAAGTAGCTACAAAACTCAAAACAAGCGTAAAATACATAATTTACAAGAAAAATAACAAAGAAGGCATAAACAATAGATAGTAAATAGGATGTATTCTACACCCTATCGGTTTGATCGTCCACTGCAGTTGCTCTTAGTAATTGTGATCAATAACGAGACTTATTCTTGTTGAGTTATATCTTGAAAGTTAGATAAGAAGTTTCATACTTAGCATAATTCAGATCCTTTTGATTTGGATACGACTAGATTAATCTTGGATATAGATTTTTGAGGTCGTCCAAGAACTCTTCTACATAATAAGGTTCATGGACTTCTTAGTCTAAACATATTGATTGTGGAAGAGAAAGAAAAAAACTTTATATGTAATCTTATTCAAGGGTCATAGCCTTGACCTACTTGATTGTGTTAAGATTTGTTCGTACAGGTTGTCGAAGATTTTTTTTATGGTGCACTTGGAACCCTCTCATTTTCAATTGGTATCAAACCAGGCAAATACCGTCAGACCTAACAAGTCTGTGAGCGTTGAACATCAAATCTATGTAATAAACAATCTTTAGGAAAAGTATCTTTAATGTGCCGATGATCTCAACCAATCTCTTAACATAGGACGTGATCTCTGTGAAGAGGTTCAGTTATTTTCTAAAAATATCCACAAACTCATTAATGAACTGAACCGAAATATAAAAAAGGTTAAGATACTGTCAGAGAAAATACTGAATGATATAAACAACAGATTGAGTCTTACTCCTCAGCAATGGCTAACCTCCGATGATTGAAAAAAAAAAGCTAAATCTGATCTCGTCTTGGCTCATGAGCAGTGTAATTCTATGAGAAAGGAAAATATTATCTTAAAGTGCAAACTTAACTCAATATCTAGTAAATCTCTGATACTTCCTCAAAGATATTATTTGATGTTGAAAAAGTCACTCCTGTTTCGGTTGTTAAACGATGGCGAAATACACATCAAAAACAACACCAAAGATTGCTTCTAACCGTGATATTTGATAAACACCTCTTCTGGTACTTCACAACTTTGTCCTCATTGTGGGAAAAAGGGCCATCTTGCAATAGAGTGTTTCTACAGGAAGAAACGGATTAACAATCTTTAAAATTTCTCTCTTATGCAATCAAGGAAGTATCTAGTTTCAATTGATGAAAAGAGAATACCTTCTCAATTCAAACCTTGGAAAGGAAAATCGAACGGCTTTTATCCAAGAACATGGATTTCAAAAGATTATTAAAAAATTTGCTTGAGTAAAACTTCTTTTGAAAAATAATTATTTAACAGGTTCAGAAGGCAGAGAAGATCATCAGAATCTTCATTGGATGGGAACATTGGAAATTCATCTCTCTCTGGAAAGGTTTATAAACTTTGTAAAGCAAAAGGTAAAAGTCTAACCATTAATCACAAGACAAACAAAATCGATGTGTCCTTTATGGATACGAACGGTGAGCTTTATTCTCACCCAATCATTAATTAATTGGTTTGAAGAGTGCACCCTCAACACTGACTTGAGAGTTAAGAGGATTACACAAATGTCAGAACTGTTTCTTACTTTTCTGATGATGAGGTTGCTTGAGTTAGTTTTTTTTATGATTTAATTAACTTTTACTGCATGTTGTTAGGGGTCCTTGTTACAAACACCATTTCTTTAGAGGAAATACAGAAAAGGTTTATTTTACATGTTGAATCTTGCTCCAATAAATTAAACTACATTTTCACTAGTCATAACGGACTATCCGTTGACCTTGTGGTCATTTCTATCCTTCTTGCGCCTCAATTAGTCATATCTGACTTAGTGATAATAGTGATTCCAAAACGTAATGACTCGATGTGGATACCAAATTATATTATGTTCTAGTAAAGAGTATTCTATGCCTATCTGACTCCTAAGCAAGAGAAGAAAACATGATCCATGTGAATTCTTTTGTAGCAATCTACTAGTCATAACGGACTATGTGTTGACCTTGTGGTCATTTTTATCCTTCTTGCGCCTCAATTAGTCATATCTGACTTGGTGATAATAGTGATTCCAAAACGTAACGACTCGATGTGGATATCAAATTATATTATGTTCTTGTAAAGATTTTTCCATGCCTATCTGACTCCTAAGCAAGAGACGAAAATATGATCCATGTGAATTCTTTTATAGCATGCTAATATATGCTCTTAGATCTTTATCTAATCATACTTTGACATTTAAACTTACAAATCGAAAGGGGCTATTTGTACATCCTTCCCTTCTAGTATTTTGTCAGGATATAAGAACTATTCATGGACTTCGGTTTGCACATTGGTTCACGTATATGGTTTGGAAACTCTTTTCTAAACTCTGCTATCCGTTCAACTACTTTCATACCTACAAGGACGGGACAACTCAACGAGAACTCATGAAACAATTATTCTTGACGAAGAAAAGGTCCAACGACTTCCCAGACATAAACAGGATAAAACCTTAAAATGTAAAAAGTTTTAAGCGAAAGGAATTGGTATCAATATGTTAGTAATGGGTTATGATCCAATGATTATAACGACAATATTTTGAAGATTCAATGACATGATTATAACAACAATATTTTAAAATTATCGTGTCATTTTTTTTTCCATAAATTTCAAACGACAATAAATTTAAAGGTAATGTTTTAATGCTATGTTCCTTCCGAAAATGATATATGGCACCCATATATCGTGCACCCAGTGCACCATGTTCCTTTCCAGATTTGGATGTATGCTCATGGTCAAAGATCTTTAACTTCCCAACCAAGGTGTTTCTGGAAAGAGTGTTAAGGTTATTTCCTTCAACGATGTCATGCTTCTTAGAATCGTATTTGGCTAGCAACGGTCTGAGAATTTTCATCACAGTGTCCTTTTCATGAATAGTCTTACCTAACGCAAAAAGATGTATTAATAATTTCATACACTTTTTGATTAAACTCATCAAATGAATCTTCGTCATCCATACGAAGGTTTTCCCAATCGAAACATAGGTCTTGGAGCCAGGCTTCCTTTCCAGAGGTATTGTCTTAAAATATAGTTTCTAAGATATCCCAGGATTCTTTAGACTTAGTGCACGTAGTCACATAGTGTTGAAGCTCTGGGGTAATAGCATGGATGATAGCATTTAATCTGTCAGAATTTTTCTTTGCAACAAGAATCTCGGAAGCATCATATTTACCAATATCCTTTGGAACAGTTACATCGCCTTTTGTAACTTCCAGAGGATCATAGCCATTAACTACATAAACCCATGATTGAAAATCACACGCTTGGAGAAAGCACGCATAACAATTTTTCACCATAGGTAATTAGATCCATCGAAGACTGGTGGTACGTTTATGGAGATAACACTTCTGTCCATAGAGTCAGATCGCTACAAACACATACTTATGAGGTCTTAAACGTGTTATTGCTCTGATACCAATTGAAAAAGCGGGGGTACAACAACCACACCCAATATTTCGCTTAGAAATCTGTATGGACAAACTCCAATATAATTCCAAGAGAATCAATTAGACTGTCAGACTCAATCAATGGAATAATATCCAAGAGTTCGTATCTCTGTTTCACAATGTAATCAGCAAATCAAACATATAGAAATCAGTGAGCGTGATTATTATGTGAAACAACTTGAACGGTACCAAAGACCAATGTTCAAGTGTCAATCAATATAATTAACAACCAAAGGTTGGATTCTCAAATTGATTGAACCACGCAAAACCTGTGATATTTCTATTATATAATAACAAAATATAATGCGGAAAAGAAATAACACAGACATCGGAAATTTTGTTAACGAGGAAACCACAAATACAGAAAAACCCCGGGACCTAGTCTAGATTTGAACACCACACTGTATTAAACCGCTACAGACACTAGCCTACCCCAAGTTAACTTCGGACTGGAATGTAGTTGAGCCATAACCAATCTCATACTGATCAAGGTACAGTTGTGCTCCTTACGTCTCTGAATCCCAGCAGGACTCTACGCACTTGATTCCCTTAGCTGATCTCACCCACAACTAAGATTTTCTACGACCCAAAGTCGAAGACTTGATAAACCAATATGTCTTATACAGAAAAGTCTATTGAATTGATAAATCTGTCTCCCACAGATAAACCTACGAGTTTTCTTCCGTCTTTTGATAAATCAAGGTGAACAGGAACCAATTGATATACTGGACTTATATTCCCAAGGAACAACCTAGAAATATCAATCACCTCACAATAGTCTTAATTGTATGGTAGCGAAACAAGATTTTGTGAAATCACAAACGATGAGATGAAGATGTTTGTGATTACTTTTTGTCTTGCCTATCGTAGAATAAATCTCGAGCCAATCTTAAAGAAGATAGTACTTAATCACGATAGAAGATGCAAGATGAGATCACACAACTACAGAAAAAATATTTGGGTCTGGCTTTACAATCCCAATGAATTCTTCAAGTCATGAACCTACTGGGTTTCGTGAAAAACCTAAGGTTAAAGGAGAATCGACTCTAGTCGCAACTAGTATCACACATGAGGTGTGGGGATTAGGTTTCCCAGTTGCTAGAGTTCTCCTTTATATAGTCTTCAAATCGAGGTTTGCAACCAATACTACCTTGGTAACAAAGCATTCAATATTCACCATTACATGAAAACCTGATTTGACTCAAGCTAATATCTTTCAACCGTTAGATCGAACTTAGCTTGTTACACACAAATGAAATGTACCTTCATTTAGGTTTGAGTAACCGTACCTAAACGTGTACACCTTGTTGGCTCAAAAATAGTTAACCGAAGTTAGCCATATGAACACTTTCATATCAATCTCATTCATCTTAACCATAACTAACTCAAATGAAACTAGTTTTAGAGTTGTTTAATTGTTTATATTCTCATTGAAGTATACAAGATATAATAGAAGAAAAATAGATTTTGATTCACATGAATCATGTCATGAGTATTATAGCCACGGTTTGCAAAAGATTGCATTCCTTAATATATAAATGTATTAGTTCATGAACAAATCGACTTTAGAACATCATCTACTTAGGTATATGTACGAGTATGCGTACCTAAGTAGCCGGACCAAGTTTGAGTTTCACCAGTACGCGAACTGGTACGCATACCATCCAAACTCAGCAGAAATTCCCGGACCCAAACCTTACGCCAGTACGCGTACCGGTTTGCAAACCATGTTCCCGGACTTTCTCAAAAACAGGTATGCATACCATGGTACCAGACATGGATTACATATATGCAAGTACGCATACTATGCTTAAATCCAATTGTTCTAAATTCTCAGTATAATCATTGAAACATTCTCGGAAACGGGAATAACTCGCTCACAAAAACTATTAGCTTCAAAGCAATTTTCAAGTGATCGAACGATCAATACGAAACATTCCGAGTTTACATCAAATGATTATCTCATACAAATCATGTAAGATGTTACCAGGCGATTTTCACATGACCATCTTCTAAAAATTGAATTGATTGAAGAAAAAAAAACACATGATCATCTTTTGACTTTCGTCAAGAATATAAGATGAACTTGGTTAAAACGAAAACTTACCAACACATATTTCGAGAAATATGTAAGCGAGTTAAACTCATTTAAATATCAAATGTGTATAAATGAAGTATATATAGCTATACGACTTTTGTCTCAAATAGGAGATAGTGTAGATATACTTTTGAGTGATAGATGAGTTCAAGTCTCCACATACCTTTTGTTGATGAAGTTCCACAAGCTCTCCTTAGTATTTCTTCGTCTTCAATCGATGAACGCCGTGAAGTTTAATGTTAAACTACACTTTCTATCATAATCCGAGACTTAGCTATAAGTATACTAGAAATCAAGACTTATAGTTTTGACAACTAAACTTGACAACAAGCTTGATATAGAAACGCTTGCGAGTTCGACCGAGCAGTGCTCTAACAGTTGAAAAACTCATCGATGATAGGATCATTTGATTTTTCTAAGTCTTCGGAGATGTATTTTAACCTACTAAGTTCTATCCTCAGTTTACTCATAATGTTTTTTGACTGAGCCAGCGATTGTTCATAGTAAGTTACCTCATCTAAGGATCGATTAATTCGAAACTTCAAATCATTCCTCTTAGATACGAACTTCTTCACTTTAGGCCTAAAATCATTATCATGTTGACAAATAGATAAAAGACAAGTTGAGGAAGAACCTTCTTCATCTGCAGTTAATATATTCTTTCGTTTCCTTGATTATTTGATTCCTTCATACAGATAGACGTTAACAACTTCTACTGCATCCTTCTTGGTGATTCCTCTTGTTACAGGAGCCATGGAAATGAGAATTTTTTTACGAGACAAGAATATGAATTTAACCATAAAAAGAATAAAATAATATTCCGAACAGTTCGTGAACGATGGGCATAACATAGACAAGTCTTTGTCCATGAGCCCAAAAGATAATAGAAAATTTTTTGACAAACTTTTTAATATAAGATTGTGGTTACTCGATCTCATGAGTTTTATCATAGTTTATCACATAAGATTGACATATCTTCTTAGCTCAAATAAACCGAGTTTAGAGCACAAGCATGTTTAACAATACTTAAGGACCATAAATTGGATATGACACACAGTTATGTATTCATAATAGATTTTGGAGATGGCTTAACAAAAACATTCATACCAATGAGTTATATAAAATTATCATGAGATGAGTAACACAATAATCGAAAGTGATCAAAACGTGCTTGAGCAACCTTGTCATCACAAGAGGTAATGTGATGAAATTTTATGCAACCTCACTTTATTAAGCTAAAATATTGAGGTTGCATTCATCACTACAATTAAGTGTTGGGATGAGTGGAACACTCACCACTTGCATTACTAGGTGACTTTACAAGGCCCTTTGTATATTCAAGAATCTTACCTTTTCTCGGTTCTTTTACTCCGTTGTCTCTTTGGCACTGAAGTTCTCTGACTATTTTTCAAAAGTTGACTCATCATATGCATGTCATAGCTTTGTATGGTGTAGTATGGTGTAACCGGTCACAAGCTACTTTGTGAAGCATGGTGTATCTGGTCACAAGCTACATTGGAAAGTTTGTTGTGATCGGTCACAAGCTACCTTTTGGAAGCATGGTGTAACCGGTCACAAGCTAATTTGGGAAGTTAGTTGTAATCGGTCACAAGTTTCTCTGGGAATCAAGGTGTAACCGATCACAAGCTAACTTGGGAAGTAAGGTGTAACCGATCACAATTACCTCTGGGAAGCAAGGTGTAACCAGTCACAACCTGGTTTGGGAAGCATGGTATAACCGATCCCAACTTAGATTGTGAGGTTGGTACAACCGATCCCAAGGAGCAAAACCGAGTTTCCAATATTCACATATCTCTTTATGTTTTGTGTGAAGCTTGGAATTAGGGATTTCTGAGAAACTTCTAGATGTCAACATATTTGAACATGTACATAACTCTTATCATTAATTGTTCAAAGATATTCCTTGATACTCAAGGTGATCTCAGGTCCGAAAAAATTGGAAAGCATTTAATTATGATTTTCATAATATATGTTTTAATTACCAGAAATTAAAGCATATCCTATGGAAAATATTATTAGTTAATGTGCTAGACTAATAATAGAAGTTTTCTAAAATATTTTTCGGAAATATGGTTTTGTAATTAAATGAAAATAGGAAAACCGAAATTAGGTAATTTGATGTGAATATCATGAGAATACTTTCGGTTTTGGAATTTCCTTGTTGTCCAAACAACCTTGGTGTATAAATACTTGAGTTTACATTTCTTGCAAACTATCCTAAGAGCCAGGCAAACTTCATTCTTATTGTTTCTGGTGGAGCCGTCTATTTAAAGAGAAAAGTACCCTAATCAGGCGAAATCTCTTACGATCGCTCGTTTAAAGACTTCTGTGGGATCAAGATGCTCTACGAGTACCGTTGGTGGGAAACTAGATTATAGCATTGTTATTGTAGTTTTCGATTATTGATTTGATTTATTAGCGGTTGTTGAAACTTTGATTGCACCTAGTTTGTTTATTCATAAAAACCTTCTCTAATGATATAAGGCTCACTCAAACTAGATCAAAGTATTGACGGGATCTTTAGAACCATTTTCAGATCTACAAATATCTTGTGATAATCCATTGTTAATAGACTCCATTCTGTGTGTGATTGATCACAAGAGGATTTAAGCGGTGTTGTGTAGGTTATTATTAAAGACAAACGAAGATCTGAAGACGACGAAGTTTTTCTTATTAGTTTTCGTATCTTGTGAATTGTGTTCACAAACCTTGATCGGCTGGCATCAACCTAAAATCATGTTTATCTTTGATAGACTTGATTGGCTAGTTGCGTGAGATCGACATCACCTTATAGTTTCTTTCTGATATCTATAATGATTGATTACAAATACAGAGTTTGATTATTTAGGTAGTCAAAGTTTGGATTGATCTAACCAGACAAAGGAGTTTATTAGATTAAACAGAAGAGCCTTTGTCAATGACTCATAATATCTTATTACCAAGATTAAATAGAGTGGTTCCCAAACAGATTTATCCTTTACTGTTTGGATTACGATCAAAAGGATTGGTGATTCACGTGCGTGACTCTAGAAGTCGAAGGTGCAAGGATACTGAGGAACTAAGTATCTAGGGGTAGTCTACTTGGTATCAACTATACGAAGTTGGTATTATATTTTTTATAGCAGCTTAATTATGAGAGTATTCAACACTGGACTAGGTCCCGGGGTTTTTCTGCATTTGCGGTTTTCTCGTTAATAAAATCTTGTTGTGTCATTTAGTTTATTTCCGCATTATAATTGTTATTATAATTAAGTAAATTACACACGTACATTAATCCTAGTCACTTGATATTTATCCTATTGAGTTTCAGTTTAATACGTACCTATTATCAAGTGATCACTTTGTTGTCGTATTGTCTCGATTTCATATCCATATACGATCACACAAAGTGAATACCATAGTTGTCGTATTGTCTCGACTTTTCCATAGACGATCACACTTGGAATCAAACTTATAGGTTGATATTTGAAAGATTATGGTGTATTTGGGTACCCTCGTATTTTCAAATTGTACTAGGAATGCTTAAACTTACTTGATGAAATCTAAGGACACCGTCTTTGACATGTTTAAGACATAAAAAGTAAGATTTTAATTTCTGATCGTGGTAGTGAGTATTTTCCTAACGAATTTAAATTCTTTTGTCAAGGGCATGGTTTAATTCATCTATTTACTGCACCTTATACACCTCAACAAAATGGTATTGCCGAAAGGAAATATAGAACTTTGGTTGAGATGGTTCATGCTATGCTTATTAGTTCTAATTTTCCTAATTCTTTGTGGTGTGAAGTTATGTTATCTCTGCATGCTATATTTTGAATAGAGTTCCTTTGAGAAAAAATAATGTTGCTCCGTATGAATTGTGGCTTAACAGAAAACCAAATTTGAGAAGACTTTAAGTCTGGGGTTGTTTAGCATATGTTAGGAAGCCTGATCCTAAAAGACCTAAGTTATGAAATAGGGCTTATAATGTGCTTTTGTAGGTTACTCTCTTCATAGTATCACTCACAGATTTTTAATCCTTGACACTTTTGAGATTATAAAATTTATAGATGTATAATTTTTTGAGAACTTAAATAGGAATATTTCCTAAATACAACTCACAGAAAACCCATTGTTACCTAGTCTAGAATTTGTGGATACTAATAACGATGAAGAACATTCTGCTGCTACTCAAGACATGGCAGATATTTTAGAACCTATTAAAGACATCGAACCTAAAAGGAGTAATAGAGCAAGAATAGAGAAAAGCTTTGGTTTAGATTTTATAACATATCTTGTAGAAGGTGGTAAGAATGAAATTCTTAATGTTACTAAGTATGTTATGCATGTTAATGATGATCCTAAAACTTATGTTGAGGCTATGCGTTCCAGATATTCTAGTTTTTGGAAAGAGTCTATCAATGATGAAAAGAATTCACTTTTGTCTAACAATACTTGGATATATTGTGATTTACATCCGGGCGTAAAGCCTATTAGATGTAAAGGGATAAAGTTGAATGCAGATGATTCCATTGATAAGCTAAAAGACGGATTAGTTTCTAAGGTTATAAACAAAAACATGGAATTGATTACTTTGATACATATTCTCATATTACTCACATCACATTTATTCGTTGTTTAATTGCACTTGCATCTGTTCACAAGTTAATTATACATCAAATATATGTCAAAAATTCTTTTCTAAATGGTGATTTAGAAGAAGATATATATATGGAACAACCTGAAGGTTTCATATTACCAGGCCAAGAAAAGAAAGTTTGCAAGTTGGTTAAATCTATCTATGGCTTGAAGCAAGCTCCCATGAAATGACAAGAGAAGTTTGACAAAGTATCTTTGTCATATGGTTTTGTTGTTAGTGATGCAAATAAATGTATCTATAGTAAGCACAATAGTTCTGGATGTGTAATTCTCCGCTTGTATGTTGATGATATGCTTATTTTTGGATCTGACATATCTCGTGTAGAAGAAACAAGGAAATTTCGTAGTTCTAACGTTGACATGAAGGATTTAGGAGAGGCTGATGTGATCTTAGGAATTAAAATCCTAAGAAAGGGAGATGAGTTGGCTTTAACCAAATCTCATTACATTGAGAAATTTCTCAAGAAGTATGGTCATTTCGATGACATCTCATCCATCACTCCTTTGGACCCTAATGTGAAGTTAATAAAGAATCTTGCTCGCGCTCATAAGCAATTTGAGTATTCAAAGATTATTGGAAGTCTTATGTATGTTATCCATTGCACAAGACCGGATACAACCCAAGCCGTGAGAGTGTTATGTCGTTTCTCAAGTTCGTGGAGTTGAACACTGAGAGAAAGTTTCAAGAGTGTTGGATTAATTGAAGGGAACCATTGGTTATGGTTTGCATTAGCAAGGCTATCTCGATGTATTAGAAGGATATAGTGATGCTAACCGGAATCGTGTAGAATCCAAATCCAAGTCGACTAGATGTATATTTATATTAGGAGGTGTTGTTGTATCTTGGATTCCAAGAAGCCAACATGTATTTCGATTCAACAATGTTGTCATAATTGATAGTACTTATGGATGCATGTAAGGAGCGAGTAATGGCTTAGAAACATACTTAATGAGATCCCATTTTGGAAAAATCCAATTCCAACAATCTTGATTAATTGTGATAATCATGCTATGATTTTCAATGTCACTAAGAAGACATATAATGGGAAGTCAAGACATGCAATTCCTAGACATCAAATTGTGAGACAACTACTCAAGAGAGAAATAGTTACGGTTAACTTTATTGAATCAAAGAAGCACTTGTCAGACCTATTCACAAAGTCTACCAAAAATAATATTTTCAATAAAATGTGTGGAGATGGGACTAAGGCCTGTGAAATAAAGTTGATCACACATATTAGAAACCCAACCTATGTTTTGAAAAAGATAAACAAGGTTCAATGTGGTACCAACAAGTTATGGATGTGGTTATGGTGCACTAATTATAATTTTCCCATTTCAAATAAGTGCAATGGTTTTGCAAGAAAGATGATGAATGTAAATCCTTAATGAGTCTATAGTTGTTAACAGGTGTATTGCAGAAGCACCTTAATGACTTATCTATATGAGTATGGAAATCAGGATGTTTCCTAAGAGAAAAAGACCGTTCTCTGAAGAAGACTCATAAATCCAAGATAAGAACATGACCATTAACGTGCTGGGCTATAGAACACACAATCTCTAAAATCAATATATGGGGTACTTGGTTCAAAACTGGTTAAGGCTTTCTATTGGGACATATACGTATAATAACGACTTGGTCTAATTCTCATGCCCAAGGAAAAAAATAAAATAAATTAACAGACCCACAAGGAGCGCAAAATAAGTTTTAATCCCCCTATAAAAGGAGATCGTTTAAATTGGGATCTCGGCAATCTCATTAGGCGCCTTCGCTTTCTTTTCTTCTCTCTGGTCTTCCGAAAGGATTTGTTCGTCCAAAGGTAATCTTACAGGGTTTTATGTGTTTCGAATTCATCGATTTTATTATTAACTTTGATTATTATTTATCTCCGGATCTAGATTCTGTTCCTGATTTATTTTTTAGGATTAGAGTTTTCCCTTGATCTAGATTTGTAGGGTTTAGGTATCTGGGCGTCATGTTTAAGTCACTTTTCTTTTCGCAAATTGTATGATGGAGATAATATTACATGTATCTGCTTGGATTCTGGTTCGTATGATAATCTTAATTTATCGTGTTCGTTTTGAATATCTGTGCTAGATTGTGTTGTTTTTGTTCAATCATCTAATATCTTAGGGTTTTAGCTTTGTTTTGGTTACCTAATCAATCATCGAAGTAAATCTATGATTACCTCGATCTCGTTGTTTGTTTCTATTACATCTTAACCACCTGCGCTTTTCAATTTACATTCTAAGGTTGGTAGGTTTTTTTAGAATTATGAAACATGTATGTTAGTTAGTTCATCTTGAGATATTTTCCTAGTTTGTATGTTTACTTCATATCACTTCACTTTACATTTCATTTCATCTCTTTTATAATTAATTTCATTGTTCAATTTTTACTTGTAAATCTTAGTTATCTCTTTGGAATTCAAGAAACAAGGAAATACATGGTGATTGTCTTATTAATGTCTTGATTATACTGATCTGGTGGTCGAATTTACTATTAGTATGTATTTTTTTTTCTTCCATTTCTGTAATAGGTTTTGTTGATTTTAGAATTCAATTTTCATGAGACTCTGGCTTTTACCTATTTTACACTTTATATGCTAAACTTGTTTTGTATAGCAGTTTAGAAATGATTCACAGGCTGGTGGAGGAAATGCGCTTAAATTCATTTCTTGCAGGGAGCATTGCTTGTTAGAAAAGGTGTTATTAAGAAGAAGAGATGAATAGTCGACCACAAAGATACTACCCTACCAACTATGACAAGACTACTTTGTGCAAGACCATTGGAAAATCTCTATCAGTTGAAGCACGGGATGGTTCATCTATATTTGGTGGAGATCACTCAGGTCTTCATTATGCTTCTACTAGCAGTGATTCGGATGCTGAAGATAATGGAGGGTTATGTTTGAAAGAATCTAAAAGAGAGAGAGCAAATGAACACACTGCACATTCATTACAGCCCACAAAGAAAAGCAACGAGAGAAGAACCATGCACCAGCAGCAGAAAAATCTGAATCCTAACGTCTCAGTTTCTTCTTACAGGACTTTGAAGAAGCAGAACAATGAAAATGCCATAAAGCAGCAGCAGCAGAAATGGTATTGCGAGAAGGAGAATAAGCGCCCTTCAAACTGTAAAGTCCTAACTTCTCATATGACTTCAAAAACGAGCAATAAAGAAGGAACCAAGAAGAAGAAGCTGCCCTGTCAGGAACCTTATTCCGCTACCTCCTCCCAGTCTACTTCAGTAACAAATTGTAGCTCCGATTCTGATGTTGATTCTGAAGATAATAGAGAGTTGTGTTTCCGAGAAAGCAAAAATGAAATAGTGAATAAAAGTCCTGCACGTTATAGATCCTTACTCCCCTTACTGCCCTCAGGTGTTCGTTATGCTTCTACTAGCAGTGATTTAGATGCTGAAGATAATGGATGGTTATGTTGGAAAAAAATCTAAAAGAGAGAAAGCAAATGAACACACTGCGCACTCCTTACACTCCATACATCGGCAGCAGGAAAATCACAGGACTCTGAATAAGGAGAACAATGCCATGAAGCAGCAGCATCAGAAACGGTATTGCGAGAAGGAGAATAAGCGCCCATCAAACCGTAATGGCCTAAGTAAGGTGGCTAATGTCCTAACTTCTCACATGACTTCAAAAAGGAGCAACATAGAAGGAACCAAGAAGAAGAAGCTGCCCTGTCAGGAACCTAATCCCGGTACCTTCTTCCAGTCTACTTCAGTAACAAATTGTAGCTCCGATCCGGATGTTGATTCTGAGGATAGTAGAGAGTTGTGTTTCCGCGAAAGCAAAAATGAAGAGGTGAGAAAAGGTCCTGCACGTTTTAGCTCCTTACTTTCCGTACCGCCCACAAGCAAAAGCAAGAACAAAGACATACAAAAGCACAGCCCCAATATCAGTAACATCTTCTGTGGCCCCTCGAGCATCGATGTCTTTCTTTCTTGTATGACTTCAAAGATGAGTATCAAAGAGGAGACTGGGAAGCACCACTGGGAAGCTTCCTGGTATCAAGGAATTGGAAAGCCAGACTCAATGTATGGCCCTTATGAGATGAAATACTGGGTTACTGTAGATGGTTACTTCCGAAAGGAAATAATAGGTGGATATGGAGCTATTATTCGCGACGAACGTGGTAAACCCATTGTTGCTTTTTCTGGGATTTCTGTAGTTCCAGTTTCAGACCTTCATCACAAGTTGCAGGGTGTGGTACAAGGTTTGAAGCTCGCATTGAAGTATGATCTTCTTGATATCGAACTTGGTTGCAATTCAAAACGTATTGCTAACATTGTTATGAGGATTCTTGATACAATAAATGGATGTGGTATTCATGGTGTTGAAGAATGTTCTTTTGATGTTATTTGTGCGAGATGTGTGAAGGATCTTACCACTTCAGATGAGTATCACACTGTGTTCCCTCTCTTAAGGAAAATTGGAAAGATGTATCATCAATTTCCTTTGATGCCGGCAATCAGCAGCATCTCAAGAGAACTCAACAGATCAGCAAATTTTCTGGCTAAGCTTGGTTTACATGACAGTGAGATGAATCCATGCCAATTTCCCAAGGACTTGAAAAAAATTCTTGTTGAAGATTTTATTGGCTCTTGTCAGCACGGGTTGCCTTCTCTTCCATAGAGTTTCTATGTTCACTTTTCGGTTTTGTCTGGATTTGTTAGCTGATACACCTTTCACTTTTGTTGATTATGCTGCGTGTACCTCTACCTGTATGAAGAGGCCAACTTTTCGCAAATTGCAGGCTGTGCTAGAGTTTCGAAAATGCTTGTCAGCAGTATCAGCAGAAGAGTGTCTGGCTAAGCTTCCCTGTCCTGCCATTGTACACATATGTTTACTCTATAGTTATCTGGTGCTTTGAAACTAACGGAAATGCTATTCTACTCTCTATTCTCCGCTCTATTCTGCGCTCTGTCTGACGTGGGAAGATGTCTCTATTAGTCCTTTTTTTGTTCTTCTCGAATAAACCATGAGGGTCTCAAATATTAATTCTAGATCGGTCTTGCTGTTAACATATCGAACTCTGAAAAAAAAAATTCTATCTTATGGTTAATGGTTACTTAAACAAGAACCCATTACAGAGACCAGTGAATAAAGCAAGCCCAGATAGTAGAAACAATGATCAACAGAAACAATAACACTAGTAAAGTTTCAAACAATATTTACCAAGAAATTTCAATTAATAGAAAAAGCGGAATCCTCTTTAAGAAATGTTTTACACTGGAGAACAGAGATGGGGAAAATCCAAAATTATCACAAGCTTGTTTTTTCACTTGTATTTATGTCATTTATTTAAGTTTTCCTATCCTTTCCTATCCTATTATGAATTTCTATACTAATTAAGATTATCTTTTGATTGAACCAAATTTGAGACGTACTTTGTGCAACCCTTACATGTATTGTAGTTGTTGTTATTATGCCAGTGCAAGCAGTCCGCGGCATAATCGACAGGGCAACAAGACCAAGTAAGCAATTTAAGGGTGTATTCTTTGACGGTGAATTGACTAATAAGCTTAAAGATAAAGCTACTGCCCTTTCTCAGGGTTAGTGTTTGAGGAGTACAAGGAAATGAATCAGTTCAATGCCAGAGAACAAAAGGGTTTTAGTCATTTTTTTTAAAAAGTTCTGTCACTTTTGATATCAACCTATCAATTGATTTATTTTATAATAAAAGATGGAGGAAAATCCTATATGTGCTTTCCAATTGGCAATCGCTAATCAGGACCATTTTTTTAAAGCTGATTTATCATGTCATATACGTTGCTCTCATTGACGCCTAAGAAAAGCTCATTGTTGTACCGAGTGGAACGCAACAACAACAATTTTAAGCCCGTGTTTGACACGAATATATACCACTCGATTATTTTATTCGGCAATCAAGAAATAAAAATATTAAAGGTGTAGTTAGGCAATGATAATACAATTCGAAATGATTTTTAAAAGAAAAATTGTTGAAATAAAAGCTAAAGGGATTCTAAGAATTGAGATTTTTCCGTGCCTTGTGGAAATTATGAGAGTATAAGTTACTTCTAGGGAAACAGAGGCCCTTTGTAAGACGAGGTCCAAAAGACTCAAAATGGGGTAGTCCAACTCCCAGTCAAGTTCAGAATGGTCGTCGAGGGGGTCTGGAAATGGCGGCTTTGGAGAATTGTTATACTTGTGGAAGACAACGACCCAAAGTCGAGATTATTTATTTATTTTTATTTTTTTCCTATTAAAATCTCAAACTAATATTGGGTTACAAATCAGATGGATCATCATCTGGTAAAAAATTTGTCGGAAGCCGAGCAACAAGCTGAGCTCCAACCCATATATTTTTTTTATATATGCCCTAGACTACATCCAAACTCCTTAAATTGGAGTGGATTTTAGCAATTACAGGGTTCGAACCCCTACCTCCGCAGTGAGAGGGAGCATGCCAACCACCAGACCACTCGGTGATTGGCCAAAGTCGAGACTCGAGATACAAACAAAGACACTACTTGTTGTGTTTCTAGTTCAAGTCGTCTCCCCGAAGACCGCGTGGCATTCATATAGTGGTTAATCATTTTTGTAACCATGATGCAAACATGTCCACTTCAATAAATAAGCTCATTTGCGAAGCTTCACTATTCTTGTAGTTGCAGAAATCCCAACTAACACCCCTTTAACAATTCTAGATCTAAATCTTATTCAACATGAAAATTAAGGTAATAGTGATGGAAATATAAAACACAAAATTGGTCAAAAAGACCAAAATCAACAATTCCTGGGTGAAAAAGACACTTAGGTTTTGATACTGTTTAAATAGCCAAAAATTAAAAAGATATTGTTTAAATGGACAAAAATTTAAAAATAGGCAGGATGTAAATCAGGTTTCATCCTGTCCATTTTCAAATATTTTTTCTTATTTTTATTTTACACAGGATGCATCCAGTTTCATCCTTGCTATTTTTTAAGTATAAGCCAGGATGAAATCCAGTTTCATCCTTGCTATTTTTTTTTGGCTATTTCACCCGTACTTTTTTTACTCGTCCATTTGAACCGTGTTTTAAATTTTTTGGACAAATGACCCATTTTCTCAATATAAAATGAGACACAAGATTTACGTGGTTCGATCAATGTGATCTATATCCACGGGGTTAGGGTTCACTGTGATTGTTGAAATTACATTTGGATTACATTGAGACTTCATTAATGAGTATTTGGAGCTCTAGGTTGGTCAAGGAAGAAGATGATAATGTGCCTCTAGTTTACAAAATGTGTCCTCCTCTTTTCTTTCTCCTGCTCTCTTTTCTTTATATACTAGGGCAATTATAATAGTGAATTACAAATATAACGCCACGCGTTATATGTGTCCTCCTCTTACAAAATGTGTCCTCTTACAAACGCCACGCGTTATATGTGTCCTCCTCTTACAAAATTATTTTATTCAACTAACGCCACGCGTTATACGCGTTATATGTATCCTCTTACAAAACTTGTTTTGCTCTAGTTTACAAAATGTGTCCTCCTCTTACAAATGAAGGAAACTTGGCTAAGATAATATGTATGCGATCCTATTTTATTAACTTGCTTCGACTCTAGAATAGCGCCACGCGGTGAGTACCGAATACCATTTTTGTATCTACCATTCTTAAAAAATGTATGGTTCAAAGTTCAAAAGAAGTATGTATAATGAGTTATGACGCTCTCTCGTTGCATAGAGCAAAACAAGTTTCCTTGAACCCGGGATGAAGATATCCCTCCTAACATGAGATTTTGTCAAAATAAAGTGTTCTCATTTTACCAAACTAAGTAAAAGAATATGTGTACGTTTTTCAAGCATACCAGCCCTAATAAAATGATGCAGGCCTCACTAAATTCTGCACTTTCTTGGGAATATAGTGCATAAAAATGACTGAATTCTATATAAGAAGAGATTTGCCAAAGCCACCTACCAACAATTGCCAACCCACTAACTTGGAGTCCTTCCAAACTTCCCATTTTTTGAGTGGACTAAAGAATTCATGCCTTTTCAATCTGCACGGCTATATCCCCATCCCACTCTCCCCAAGAGCCATCATGTAGTGCACTAGTGTCCGTATCCAGTGCGCTAAT